>JAPYZJ010000286.1:0-97478 GCA_030522765.1 Ophioninae sp. B BG-2022a
GTTACGGAGGCACGGAGAATTTGGAACTCGAGGAGAAAAAAGAGAGGAGATATGTAAAAACCCGCAAGGGTGTACATGGAATAAAGGAACCCCAACATTGTAAAGAAATTAGTGTAATAAAATTATAATTATAGCAATTTAATTTATATTCTACTTACTCTTATAATAAAATTATAATAATAAATAAATAATTTCTAGTTGATTTGAATGACTATTAAGAGCAGAAAAATGTCCGAATAATTATTAAGCTTATAGTAATAACTTATAATAATTATTTTCCAATAATTCGGCTTTCATTGTGTTTTTTATGAAGGAAAATATTTTTAAATATGTACAAGTTAATACAAATGTTTAAATAAATCCACCCGTGTGATTTATTTTTAATTGCGCGTAGCAATATTGTTACAAAAACTATAATTCGTGGATGTTTCAATCATACGAACTTCCCGTGCACTCATTGTTATAAAATATTTTAGAAATCTACGTTTTGTTTCTATCTTGGTGGAAGAATCTCGGCAAAATTTCCTCACAGTCCTTCCACATTGCAGTGTTCTAGGACTTCTCCCGTATCACGGAATGGGTGAGATATCCAATTGTTACAATTGAGTCCAATACCGTGCTCAAGAGGGAAGAGTAATTAGTATTATCCGCTACCGTTCGTTCTATTCGCTATCTCCGACGAATCGTGCGTTGCAAATAAACAAAAAAAAACGAATACCATCGCTGTACGAACGCACGTGATGTAAATGAAAACATTGCGTGTTGTTTTAAATCTCGAAAGAAAATGGGAAAGATAGAGGGACAGAGGAAGGTAGTTAAATAAACAAACAAAAAAAGCATAATGGAAAATCGAAATATTTCGGTCATCATTCGATAATTCATAATTATTAATTATCAAATAATATTGGTGGTTAATAATTGGTACTATTCTCAATTAGCAATCAGTAACATTCGTAATGAATAATTATTCTTTTCAACGTCAATATCATTTCAATTTCGTAATGTTACTAATTTGTAACATTCGTAATTAATAATTAGTAGCATTCGTAGATAATAGTTAGTAACATACTCATTCGGATTAGTCATTTTATGCATGATAATTAGAGAAATTCATAATAATTGATTAGTGATTCGTATATTTAATATTTCGTTCATTAAAAAAATTCGTTATATATAAAATAATTAATTATTACTAATCCATAGAAAATAACTAATACCTAATATTCATAATTACGAATTAATAATTTATATACTATAAGAAAAAATATTCATAACTATTGATTGCAGATCCATACATTTTATAATTAGAAACATCCGAAATACAAAATTATGAATCAGTAAAATTTATAATGACTAATTTGCAATTCGAATATCATATATGAGTCCTACCATTAGGGAGTAAGGGAACAAATGCATCGTTCCTTCTTTCTCCCATTTGAAGATCACCAATTACGTTACCACTAGCTTTCAAATAACGCAAACTACAATAAATCCTTAAAAAAAAAAAACAATTCTTCGTATTCAAGATTTCATAACCGAGCTGTAAACTTCGCGTCAGAACTTCCCAACCAACATCGGTTCTCAGCCGAAATAAATATTTCAAACTGTCTCTTCAATAAATTACGACTAATTGGAGTTAATCGTGGAAGAATCAAGACTAATAATGATTTCGTGAGATTCATTGACTCGCGGCGATAGAAATTCGAAGAATTGAGAAAAGAGGAAAACAAACACTTTTGCCAATAAACGCAGAGGTGCGTATGTGCACGATTAAGGGGAGCTTAAAGGAGAGACAGGAGAGAGAGAGAGAGAGAGAGAGAGAGAAAGAAAGATAGGCTGGTATCGATAATCCTGGAGGCTCCAAGAGTAACTATTGCAGTAAGGTCTCCGAGTATCACATACGGTGAATTGGTCATGCATGCGAGGAAGCATTGGTGGAAGTCGTGCGACCGGATCGACTCTCGATAAGATGCTCCGCGCTGCCACGGCCAATTAATTAATTAATTAACCGCGATTCGTGAATACGCCTCCCTTTCCTTCTCCATATACACATATATATACACATATGTATGTACATACACGAAATGTGTGAATTTATATAGATATATAATGTACATAGATAATCATATATGTACATACACACGTATGTCCATGTACGTGTGTATTGAAATACTATGTCGATTATACGGTACGTATTTTGATACTGTAATGGGTTTATTTATTGGCGTTGGCTTATCGTCAACCACCCGCGTCACCCCGAACTCGCGCGCGATCGGATTTCCTCCCTATCCTCTTAACCACCGAGGCGGTAGGAACAGGAGTCATTGAAACACGGTAATACAGACGGTAAAATAGCTCTTCCGATCCTCGAACGAATTCAATAAATTAATTAAAAAATGCTCGAAAATAGAGGGTTACCTCGTTATTTATATTTATATTTTATTTATTTTTTAAGAATTTTGGTTTCGAAGTATAAATGAGAATGTATACGTATATATGTATAAATAGATTTATTTTAAATATGCTTGATGTTTTTCGGTGGCAATTATTTTAGTTTTTTTATTACACGAGGATTTTGGATCATCATCCAGGGGTTGACAAGAATAGCTTCAATTGGGAAGACCAATTATCTAAAAATAAATCCGCACGAAATTATTACAAAAATTTTAATTGCAATGGTAAAGATTTTTTTTTCTTCAATGGTAAAATGAATATATTTCGAAAATTTGTTAAAACTTATGTCGAAACGAGGTACGTTATTCAGACTGGAATTCCGTCAGAAAATTCTCATTGGAGATGTAACGTGATGATATTTATATAAATATTTTAATTGAGAATGAAACTGAGAGGTAGTTAGGTTTCCGTGGCGGGAAAGGAAATACGATTATTCGCGTGCTTGTATCGCGACGGCCATATTTTATTGTCGAACTTTGGCAGTATAAAACAATTGAAATATCGTTACGATTCGTGCCAGAAGGTTGGATGGCGTGTCGCACGACGATACAATGTTCATGTGTGTGTGTGTGAGTGTGAGCATTGAAACGATAGTGCAAAATGTGCATAAATGTAGCCTCTTGTATAAATTCCACTTCGTGACAAGTCCCGGAGAATGAAGAATGTGGCCACAGTATTCGTGACTTGTAAAAAGACATCGGGGGTGGAAAAACGACCGGCCGGTTCGCTCTCTCCTTTTTTTTTGTCCTTTACGAGTTTTCCTCGTGCGGAAAAGTAGAACGATCTGCATGATGAATTAACATTGTTGTGAATGACAAGGCATTGTGTCTGGTGCGCCAAAATCGAACTACGATATCAATTATCGAGAAAGAAAAAAAAAACTTTTTATTTAACTGTGCAAACAAAAAATTAATATTCAATTGAATTTAATTAATTAACTTTATTTTTCGTTGAAAAGTAAGAAGCTTAGATATTAATAAAACTTAGGTATTAATAATAAGGTTAAGAAATAAATAATCAGAAAAATAGTTTTTAGCAATTTAAGTCTCGAAGCACTTAAAATTAAAAAAATATCTCCTATTTTAAATATTTTCGTAAAAGAGAATATTGATTTTTAATATTGCGCAATATCTAATAATATTGAATTTATTAGACGTACTAATAAGAGAACAAATAATTCTCTAATGCTCCTATAACCTCCTAAACGAAAAATAATTTTTCTTAATTATTAAGAAAATTTGAAAAAGTCTAATGATTTCAAAACAAAACAATGCTTTTATTTCTAATGCTTCTATAAAATGAATCCTTTATCAATTTAATCCAGCTTTGAAATTCACTTTTGCTCCTACGAGGGAAAATTAATTTTTGCTTCTGCGGGGGCAAATTAATATTCATTTCTACAAGAGAAAAAATCATTTTTAGTATGTAAGAGAACACAAATAGTTTTTTAACGATCCTATGGCGACGTGGAAAAAAATTATTCTAGGTAGCTGTAAAAGTAAGATTAATTTTTATGCCTACGGCTGTGGCAAATTAATTTTGCAACAAGGCTTGTAACGATTAATTAGAAAAATGTCTATTCTTCTCAAGCGTTTTTCAAAAATAAAAAAAAACTTGCAGCATCAAGAAAATTTAGATGCTGAAATTTTTGCAGTTTAATTTTTTTGAATCAGGTCAGTTTTCTGTCATTTAAAATTTTTCAAAATGATTCCGTGTTTTTTTTCGCGGATGAAATACTTCATCGCAAAGGGGTAACGTACAATATGGGATTGCGTGTAATTTCTTTGCTACGCGTATTCGCTCATTAGCCAGTACAATTCTTCCGAGTATTTCGAGCTCATTCCTCGCGTTTATCGCGCATCGTCACATCCGCTCATTTTTATCAGTGTCATTAATATGCAGTCCCGTGTCAAGGGGATGAGAAAAACGGGTGGCGAGTGGGGGGGGGGGGGGAGAGGAGAGGCAAACGAGGGTGCGCGTATTACCAAAAGTCCAGAATACGAATTAACGGACTGGACTTCGTCGTCTTGTCCACGAGGCCCAGCACACGCGATATCGCCGTTTGCGATCGGTCCTTCGCACATAAACAAATGAGAACGCGTATATCCAAACAAACCGGAAATTTGAAAAACCGAAAAAAAAATTGCAAACATTTTATTTGTAATATTCATAAATAAATTTTTATATTCATAATAAATATTCAATTCCCGGAAAAAACAGACGAATATAATTAAAAAAATAATAAGTAAGATAAAAAAAATCGTTTTCTAATAAATACCAAAAATTACAAGTGCAGCAAAAGTAATGACAAGTGAATAAAAGTAATAAATTTCCGCTCCGAATTAATAAAAAATCAGGATTTCTATTAAAAACAATAATAAATGAATAAGCATAAAAAATTAACTTCTGAAAAATAGAAAATTATATGAATAATAAAAACAATAATACGTGAACTAAAAAATCCATCCTCTAAAAAAACACAAATAAATTAGACAACCTGTAATCAATAAATAACATCTAAGTTATACCGCAATCCTGTGTAAAATTTATTCTTAATCTTTATTCAACTGCACAAGATTAAGAAATAACTTTTACGACCCCAATTAACCTTTGTCTTCCGGAAAAGGGCTAATTAATTTTAACGATTTTGAAAGTTTCATACACAACGACGTCCGTGCGCCACTCGTGGGACGATGAATTTCCGTCCACACGAAACGAGATGTGCATTCCAGTTGTCCGGTTAATTATTTTTCAACAACGTCATAATTGAACTAAAATAATAATATATCGTTAGAACGCAATCAAAATGAATTCATTTTACTTACGAAATTAATTTTTGCCCCCATTAAATAAATAAAAATCGCTGAAACAGTTTAAATACCCATTTTTATAAAAAAAAAAAAAACAAAGATTTCCATACTAGACAAGAAAATTTGAATAACGATAAGATATATAACCATTTTTGAATATATATTTTGAACTTTCGTATTTGATTTATTTATTTAGTGATTTTAATATATATAATTCTTTCTTACTATAATATATTTTTTTTGTGTGAAAAAAGCGCATTGTTGCCCAAACGAAACGCGCGCCCACTTTTTCTCGACACTCACAGCGTTTGGTATGTGACACAGGATTTTTGTGATTTTTTTCCGATTTTCAAATTTAAGGGTTAATTTAGTTTTATAAAAATAATTGTGAACTCAGATCGTTAAAAAAAAATATGAAAAAATTCGCGAGTGCTTTTCAGAGATAGTACAATAACATAATTTACATGTATTTTATTGTTATTCAAAGTTTTTTTCGCGGAGGGAGAACCAACAAAGAATAATTGAAAATCACTACCTATCCACGACCCAAACGATTTAAAATAAGTAATATTATATAAAATAGCTTTAAAACGATTTAATGAGCTTTAACGATTAAAAATAGCAATTTGGAAAAAATGGATTTTCGTTGCTTCCGCAAACTTTATCAGAAAGTTCAGTTTTTTAGGCGATAGAAGAACAGTTTTACAAAGACGAAAAATAAGGAAAAACGAATGCGCCCTTTTTTTTTTGCTTTTGTTGGCCCAGGGAGTAAAAAATGAAAAACGGGTATAAAAAAATTTTAAAAAAAGGTATAAAAAATTTAAAAAAAAAGGTATAAAAAATTTTAAAAAACGTATGAAAAATGAAAAAACGGAATCTCACTCGTGACGATACCGAGCGCGAGAAACTCCGCGTTGACGGCGCGGAGAGCACACACGAGAGGAGTGAGAGCTTACGTGATTTGTTTCGTATCTCGTGGATGCGTGCGCTCTCTTCCACCTTAACTCGGCGGACTCGTTCGTTTGATGTCCCGGTAACGATACCTAAGACTTTTCTCGTAAATCCTCAGTTGTTTCTGGACTCTCCAGAGCGTGTGTCCAGGACACTCGGTGGTTTTGTATACATATATATATATATATGTTCATGTATATGTATATAGAAATGGGAAGGTCCGTATATACGTTTATATATTGTACAAGGAATTAAAAAAGTGGAGACTGCGGGGAGAGGATCTTGTTGCCGGTCACGCTCGTGGGAGAGACGATTTCCTTGGAATTATGCTAATTGACGGATTCCCTGAAACACGGATACCCACACATTTTCGAATTTATCGTGGACAAATTCGTGTACCGACCAAACTCCATTCGTGGAACCGAGAAAATTTGATAGAAATAATAATCGCGATATTTTAGGGGACAAAAATGCCGAGGGAGATGATCAGTGGGCTTTGATGGGTGCTTAGGGTTTTATTGGGGCGGTACTTGGAGGGGTGACCGCTCAATTGACAGCTGCGAGTACTTTTGATTCTTTGGTGCTCGTACTCGGGAAAAGGGAGAATAATGAAGAAATATAAAACTGAATAATGAGCTAGAGAATGGGAAGGACGTGGGCAATATTTTGGATCTGAAAATACCCCATTTTTTTGTTGGTTATTCTGAAAAGTAAGTTAAATTGGTAAAGGGTGAATTTGACGTGATAGGGAAGTGAACGTTCTTTGAGTTTCAGTGATAGGATTCTTTTTTGTTTAATAAAAAATGTCATCAGTCGAATCTGTCGGAAGGTAATTTCTTTTTTGCGTTTTTTCCATTTTTTTTCAATTTGTATAGGCAACGAATTTTCGAAGTGTATTCGCTATTTGATGCAACTGGGGGAAGATATTGCTACGATTTTATTTCGAAAATCGTTTTTGAGAGCGAAATTACGACGTCGAAGAGTACCAAGTAATTTGGGGTTATCCGTGTGTCATTAGATGTAATATTTATTCAATGATGCCCATTCATTTTGAATTTTGAGGTTTATCGAAATTGTAAAGGGTACACTGTTTTCATGACATTTTTCAATAATTTTAACAATCAAAGTTTGATTCGTTACGAGGATTGCTAAAAAGATAGAAATTATTATTTGAAAAATTTATCGTTTAAACCAATAATTTCTTGTTTAAAAAAAGAAAATAATTCTTTTCAATTATTAAGAAGAAAAAAATGGAATTATTCAAACTGAAAATGGGTGTGCTTTTATTTTTAATGCATTTTTAAAGCTTAGAAGCAAATTAATTATCGGTCTCACTAAAGCATATTAAATTTTATTTCTACAGGCGCAAATAAAAGTTTCTAAACGTCACTCAGCATTGAGCAATCCATAATTAAAAGAAAAAAAAATCGATTTGATCATTAAACTGGAGAAAGATCCCATTATTAAAAAAAGTTAATTAATTAAAAATACATTTTAAAGCTTGAACGGTAGTAAATTAATACTTAAAAAATCGAGATAAAGTGACTGAAAAATCGCGATCGGGTCTCTGCATAAATAATAAAATTAATTCACGCAGAATTCGTCGACAATTTTTTAATTCAATTTTTTTTCTTATTAAATCGTATTTTCGAAAACATTATTATTTTTAATTAGAGCGGAGTGTAATTTGTTAATAACAACAAAGCGAAAAGAAGAATCGTTAATAAAATTTCGTTTTTGGTTGGCTCTCGATAGATACATTAAGACGCACGTACCTTCGAGCACAATGAGTATCACGTGACTATTAAGATAACGATAGTTTGTGTGTGGGATTTCTTCTTTCCCTGTCACGTTCGAGGTGTCCGAGAGGTGCGAATGGTCACATTATTTAAAAATGTACACCCATCAATCTCTCGTCGCACGCTTCTCTCGCGTAAAACTAATCTTTGGATCCCCTCTCGACCCGTCATCGTCACACGTGACGTCCTTCGCTTCAGAAAGAGGAATACATGCGTCAATGGCGGGCGGAACTACTGGGCCTGAATCGTCAATTGCGCGCTAGTCGATTCCCTCTCATTCGATAAAACGGTACCGTCGTTCCTGCACCGTCGCCCACGTATCAATGCACGAGGCAGATTACCTCAAAACCGCGCGGGAGATCCTTCTTCGCGGTGCTTTTACCAATGGCGCTCGACGCTACCAAAATGGCGGCAACCGAGACAACGTTGGGACCAATAGAAATCCCGGATTTCAGCCGGATATCCGAGTTTTTTGGGTTTTCAATTGTTGTATTGGCGTAGCAAGTTGTTTTTAAGGAAAAACAATCAGAACGGAAGTTAGAAAGATCCTAGGTTATACTATGAGAAATCAGGAAGAGATTCGCTGGAGCTGCCGTAAAAAAAAGTCCACATTGGAATCCATTTGGATTCTGAACTGTTGAAGAAAATACGTGAAAAAGCGATAAAGACTGATAATTAAGATAGATTTTCTGCAATAACATTGAAATCTATTTTTTAAAAGTCTTACTGAATTTGGTTTTTAAATGTAGCGTTTCAAAGTGTTACTGGATGGACACTAAGAAATCGCCGAAATTCTTCGAAATTTGAGGAATTATAGTTCGTGACTGAATGGTAATACACGAATTATTTTGGAATTTTACAGTGAGTAATTTGGTGGTTATAGAAATGGGAATGGAGAACCTGATCGTCGCGTCTGCAAATATGTCCATGAGGATTCTCATCAGAAATTTCAATCATAATCCAAAATGTGGGGTTCCTGCGACAGTTTCTGTCCAGGAACATCCAGCTGGATGGGCCGCGATTTCCGATTCTTTTGAATAGGTACGGATATTCCTTCAATTGGATTTTCCATAAATCATCAACAATAACCCTCTGTACTGAATAATGTCGCAGCTTTCCATCAGAGTTGAAATGTCCTCCGATGTCTCATCAAAGTATCAGGGAATATCCAGGGAGAATACAAGTAGTTAAGCCCTGTCAAGCTCATTCAGTTCCTGTCAATCCCAAGACCTTCAAAGACCTCCAGCCCTGAATTCAAGACGCAAGACTAAGTATAAAACCGTCAAAAACCTTCGCAAAATATGCCAGCACGGAGTTTCAACATGGTACCTACGAAAAGTGCAAAATGGTGGTTGTCCAAAGTCGTCCAAACGGACTTAGCACCTTTGTACACGTTGAAAATCGAGTCCGTGCAATATGAGGTGTAGGTTTGGATCGTCCATTGAGTTTTTGTTTCGCATGGAAAGGGCAGGGCAGCCGACGAGAAATCCCGACAAAAACAGGTCTCCACAGGCCATAGTAAAGCCTCCCGTTTTGCAGTGGGTACGAAATCACGCGACTTTGGTGTCGGGGTATAAACTCGACGTAGGTTGATATTCAACTTCTCCGATCAACGGGCAACCCCCTCCTTCCCACAAAAGCCAAAAGGGCCGTCTGGTCTTCTCACCCGATCCCTAAAAATTGCAATTTTTTACGCCCCCCCGGGACTCTTCCGAATCGGTACAGCGAGAATCCCCGTGAACACCATGATACCGGTGTCCTTCCCTACTCCGAGTCGTAGCATCCTCAGAAAGGAGTTTCGGCTTGAAACGGTAATTGCGCCCTTTTGATGGTCAGGCAGGTACGATAAACGTGTACAGGTTATGTGAAATTGTGGTGATGCGACGACGCGCCAGTAGGAGGTGCTCGCTCGACACGCGATGTAGCATGTTGAGAATCCGGCTATTCCCTATTGGTTGATACCACACTCCGGGGCGTCCGTGGGAGCACGCCTTTCCATTGGGTCCCTCTCTTCTTTCCTGGTCTTAACAAGACAGGCACCATCGCCCCAGGCTTCAACGAAAAAGACATAAAAAAAAAGGTACAAAAAACAAAGACACGTATAAAACTCGACTCTCGTTACAGGCGTGTTCTTACGTGTATGTATGCCCGTGTGTACGAGTATCCCTAGGTATATCTGTACGTGGAGTGGCTACAGTGGGTGCTTTTTATCTTTCTTCCTCTTCGTCGCGTATTGCGTACAGGCGCGAGGAACTTCAGCCCGGAGTGTCCCCGAGGAGGTTCTGGCCAGAAAAAGGGAATGAGGCAGTTTGAGGGATCAGAAGTGAGGGCTCCTTTTATTTCGTTAGGAACGATGATAAAATATAATATAAAAGGCCATTCATTACGTCTGACTCGGCTTATAAGCGCCCCACTCCTACCCTTCCTCAATCCCTCTCCCAACTTGCCCTTCGCGTTTGACTAACAGAATTCTCTCTCTCTCTCTCTCTCTCGTTCTCTCTTGGTGGTTTTTCAACGACGATTTTGTATATCTACACGTGTGCATACATTCTGTATGCAGAAGCCAGTGTTTTATGCAACACACCACCGGGTAACTTCACTCGCTGTCCGGATAAAATGCAAATCCTTCACCCTCCGGAGCCCTCGTTATTTTATTATCGTAACCAGCCCGACACATACACGGCCCCTTGAATCCCGGACGGTGTTCGGTTCCAACGTCCTCAGTGAATGTTGCCGGCTCTCCGTACACTTTTGTACATCATCAGCGCTGCCGTGCTCTCACACACCGACGGTTCAACGTCACAGGATCGACACCTTTCTTCGACGTGTCCCCTTTTCGCAGTCCCCCAACGACGGGTTTCTTCATTCTTCCTACCTTTTCGTTTTTTTTTTTCTTTTTCACCCCATTGTCGCTCCGACGATTTATACTCGACGCCGCTCATTCCGGAGGACACCAGCCTCTCCTTTTCACGCTACGAGTGTTTCGTGAGAGACAAGTGTTACCGGGGTTACAACAGCACTTGTCCGACGGATGCTGCCGGAGCTCCGCGCTAGACGGCAGGATATATTGATGGAAATATCGATTCAATTGAAACCTCCGTATCACCAGGTTCTTTCCTGACGACTGCTTTTGTCCCGAACACCATTCGGTATCCACGAGAAACCGGAAAAGCTCGATACTCCGCAAAGGGAATGATCCCTTGGCCCAGGGTATATTGATATACCGATCGGTATGGAGGTTTGGAAAAAAAAGGGGCTGATTAACTGGAAGCTTCTTAATTCACCTGCAAACTGAACGGGAAAGCAACTGCCGTCGGGTACTGAAATCCACTGCCGGAAGAGCGAGGGAGGGGGTAGCTTAATAAACATTTTCGTATTATTTATTTCATTATTGGCCAATATTAACCCAGTAATGAAATTAATCAACAAAATATTGTGTCATACCCATTTATTTTGTGTTATTTATTACTTTTCGTTTTATTTATTTTATTGTTGGCCAATATTAACACAATAATGAAATTAATCAAACAAAATATTGTGTCATATTGATTTATTTTGTTTTATTTATTATTTTTCGTTTCATTAATTTTTTTTATTAGCTTATTGCGCATTATTTTGTTTACTTAAGTTTTTTTATTGGCTCAAGGCTCCATTATATCGTGTACGTAAAAATTCCACATGAAAATCATCAACTTTCGATTAGAAATTTTCCAAACTCCATTTTTCTAGTTTCTGGAAAATCAAAAGTGCCTTCTTCGAATCCATTCTGAAATACGCATAAGATCTCGTTTAAAATAAATTAACGATCTGGATGGTAACCGCCACCAGCAAAGCGTTTCAATTCAGGAACGAGTTCGCTCTCCGAATCGAGAGAGAAATATGAAAGGGGGCGCACGAAGGAAAAAATTAGAGCGCGACAACCGAGTCGTGAATCAACGTGTACGATATAAATGGTCAATAAAAGAGAAACAAGCGTAACGAAGAAAAGAACACTTTCCATCGTTGCGTGATGCTGCTCGAGCGAACGTGCAAAGCTGAGAGTTAAGCTCTCTGTTTGTTCATCCAAACTATTAATTAGATATACTTATAAATCACGAGCTGTACAAAGTGAAACGGGTATACGAATATTCATTCGTTTCTTTTTTTTATTCTTTTTTTTCTCTGCGTTACTCATTAATTCGTTAATGAAATACTCTCAAACATCCTTTTCACTTTTACCGAGTGATGGATTTTTCATTACGTTTCATTCGCGAATGTCAGAGTTAATAATATTACAGCAAATATGTGTATGGGTGGATCGACGTGAAGAGCACATTAAAAGAAAAATTATTATGGTAACTCAAGCGTAAATAATTTTTTTTTCTGAATCACAACGCAAGAAAAAAAATTAACTCATTTACATCAAATTAAATAATTGAATATAAGTTAGATAAAAAAATTTAAATAAATGCAATAAACCATAAATATTTTTTTTAATTTCATATCTAAAAATAAACAAATTTAGAAACGTTTCAAAATTGAATAATACATTTATTTTAAATCTAATTCAAGGTGCTATCTAAAATGTCTTTTAAATCAATTAAAAAAAAGAAGATTATTCTTTTGTCGTTGAAATTGAGGTATTAATGAACACCTTAGGCGGTCGGGCAAAAAGTAAGTTAAAAATGGGGGAATCTTGGATTTACGAGTCTAGATCGTGTCGTACATGTTTACCATTACGAATAGCTAATTTAACGATAAAATACCACTTAAAAATGTTTTTTTTATATTTTCAATAATAATCGTAGGCAAATTCGATATTACAAAATCTTATAAAATAAATCTTTCTGTAATTTTATAAATCAAATATTAAAATCGAAAAACCAAAGTATTTATTTGAATTTTAGCTTAATCGATTGCTCGATCCTGAATCTTGTTGCTACAATATTTTCAGAATTTGTGACGATGTAAAGTATCGGTAGGCAAAAAGCCGACGAAAAAAAGTTTCTTTTCGCATGGAATATCCCATACGTGCTTTCGAGTGCGCGCAATATTGGTTTCGGTTTTTTTTTTCATATTTAGCTCGATGACTCGGAGGATGAAAAATCGTTTCGAACTAATGACCGATGTGATAATTGACGGACGTTTGACCGCTTGACCGCTCACGATCGACTCGCGTTAATATCTCTCGCCTGTTAAGAGGAAGAGAGAAAGAGAGAGTGAGAGAGAAGTTTTTCGGTTCGTACCATCAACGTCCCGAGTAACGATTCTCCCTCACAGCAATTACAATTTCGATGCATAGCATATTACGAAAGCGAGAAACCACCCGCGGAGAGTAAACGAGAGCCAATCCTTTTTTTCAAGTCCATTAGCCTATTTCGCGTGTCTCTGCAATGTTCTTCAACTGGGACGATCTTGAATGAACTACGAAAAAAGAAAAAAAAAAGTGCGGAAGCGAAAAAACGCGAATGCTGAACTGACTTTATATTTAAACTGCGAGGGAGTGTATTATTACACTTTTGAGAGGGGAGTTTTTTTCTTAAGATAAATAACTTCCTTTCTTCGAGTCGATAACAATTTCGTGACATTGCGTAACTAACTTTTTTTCGAACCCATACTTCCCACTTTCGTTATTGAATATTTTTGGTGCATATTTAGAAAAAATAGTACTAGTATGGCATATTAAAATAATAAATAGGAAAAAAAGAAAAAAAGAATTTGAATATTTCGAAACTACAAATTTTGTAAATATTTGGGTTTGTTTGAAATCAAGGATTTTGAAATCAAACTAACGAACCCAAACAACCCCAAACAAATTTCGTAAACCTTCACAAAATTTGTAGTTTCGGAATATTGAAATTCTGGATTTTGAGCTTTCTGGTCATTCGAAGTTTGGGTTTCCTACCCCACCCCAGCCCTATATTAAAAAAAAAAATGTTATTTATTTTCTACTTCCAATTTTATAAAATAAAGTAAAACAGCTATGTATCTTTTTAGGAATTTTGATAAAAGTAATTTGTGTCATTGAAGTTACTATTTTTTATTATTATATTTTATTCCAAGTATACCCTCTCCAGGTGTTTACATAGTTATTCCCCTTTCATGTTGTACATTTGTTTAACATTCGATTTCTTACATCTACTTCGTATCTAGTGCTTATTTAATTTCTCTACTTTTTCACATCTCTTTTTGACTTTTTGACTTTTTTCCCTTTCCTCGTTGATTCTTTTCATTGAAATTACTATTTTTATTTAAAAAAAGGTACAAGATTCCTAAAATGTCTCCAGCGATAAGGTATCTCTGAATACGATAAGAGAGGGTAGGGGGCTAAAAACAACTTTGTGAAACAACGTAAAATTCGATCCAGCACTTCCCTTTTTTCGCTTTCAGATATTTCTAGCCAATACGTATTAAAAAGCATTTCCAAAAAAATGTTTATCTACTCGATACAATTTTGAAGAAAGTTTAACCAGTTAATTGGATATGTGCCTCTATTAAAATAATTATTGAAGCTATTTAAATAATTGAGATAAAAAATGTAACTTAAAAAATTTAAAAAATCTCAACTAATGGTTTCACCACGAAGAAACTAGTAAAAACGAGAAGTCCGAGGCCAAGTGGGGGAAGGGGCGGGGGTTGTACAAAAAATAAGAAAGATAATAATAAATAAAATGGGCGAATGTGTAAAAGTTTGGTCGAGAGTAGAAGAGGGAACCTGAGTTTTTAGGATGATAATGGTTGAGCCAAGAATTCGAAACGTATACAGTTTGAACATAGAATATCATAAGTGTACACCTACACGGACGTCTGCCAGGGGGATTCGGGTTTCACCGCTTTTTCTCTTTATTTTATATCCATGAAAATACCCGAAAAAGGACTCGAGGAATTATTTTATGGCTGGTAGCCAGGAGCATTGTACCTATATGCTAATTTTACGTATATAGGGGAATAGTGCGAGGCATCCTCGTGTTTTCTGCCTCCGACCATCTTTTTCTCGTCAGCCGAGAGAATGCGTTTCTTCCCTCGCGTTTAAAACGCGAAATTTTTTATATCAGATGTAAATGTACATATGTATGTGTATAAGTTTATATATTTATATATATACATACCATATCAGGAATATTCTAGATAAGTTTGGGTTTGGGACTTTTTAACCCAAACAAAATGGTGCTTTTGGGCGTATTTTCGAATTTTCGAATAGTGCGTGAAAAACGAATGACAAATATGTTTTTCACCTCACCAGATACATTCCACTGAAGAGGTCCAAAAAAAGAAAACATTTTTTCATTTTACAAGCCGCCTTTTTTTTTTTAGTAGAATAAAAAATGGATCAGAGTAGCTGCAAATATGGCAAACAAATTATCCAAACTCCATGAAGCAATCGCTTCATCATTATGATAAAAAAGAAAATATAAAAAAAAGTTTTTTTTATCAGCCATTATAACGATAATAATACTACCTTCAAGACTATTTAAAATGCTTTTAAAAATACTTTATGAAGACTTTAAAAAAAATTCATAATACCATGAGTTCAAAATTTAATTTTTGAAATTCTTATTTATTATTTAAAAAATTGGCAATCGTTTGGATCTTTCCGCGGAATGATCACCGGTTCTTCATGAAAGACGATTTCGCGGTCTTTCGTGTTTTTCGACGAAGCCAAATCGGATACGTTCGTTTTGCCATAGATTCCATTATTGGAACAAAAAATCGATTGGTTCGCGTCCTGGGCCTGAGCGGGTTTAAAAACCGTAAAATGAGGAGGGTAACGATTGAACGCCTCGAAGTGTGTTGGAGGGCACACCCTGGACGAAGGGTGTGTCGTCTGGTAGAACAATCATACAGCGTTTGGGATCGTGCCTGTGGGTTGTTTGCATGAAGAAATGACAAAAAGAAAGAGGGAAAACATCATCCATGAAAATAAAGAACGAGAAAAAAAAAACGAAATAAAAAAAATGGTGTCCTTATTGTTGGCGACTGGGTGCTACCGTTTCGTGCCATCGATAAACGAAGAGAACTAAAGGTCCCTGAGAGCTCCCGAATAATAATACCACCAAGCGTGTCGCGTTCTGGCCCTACCGATATTCAATCACCAAAACGAGAATCCTTTCGACATTACCATAAACCTAATGTGCCGGGCCCACAATGCGTTATTAAGAAAAAGAGAGAACGAGAAGAAAGAAAAAAATGGAAATACGACGAAACAGCGAGATAGCATAAATATAAACATACATATGAACCGTAATGCGACTCGGAAGGGTTTTGTCCAAGATCCCGATTCCCGATACACTCGCCATCACTATGCTAGGCATCTTCGTATACCAATCGACCGAAACCTCGACGATTATCCCGGTGCCTTCTTTTTTACCATAATATAATTGAACGCATGCCATTCGATAATTTTTTAATAATAAACGACCCGTATTGTCCACAAACTACTTTCGAGATCCTATCGTTCTCGCGGCAATAAATCATTTCAATCGTTATGAAAAATTACACCTTGAATTTACTTTAAATGGCAAATCGTATTGACATTTTAGTGTCATTGAGGTTTAAACAGTTTTAAAAAATGTTGCATAACAAATGCAGTGGATGAAAATGTAATTGATAAAATAATAGTAAATTGTATGAATAGTACGTAATGTATATTATTTGTTTTTTAATTACAATTTTATCATAATAATAATAATAATATATAGATATTAATAAATGATTATTTTTATGGGATTATCCAATAACTTGATAAACATTGATCTTGGGTAATTATTATTGATTGAAAGATGACACGAACGTATTAATTAAGTTCAACAAGTGAAAAACTTGTTGTCGGTTAGCAAAACGAATTAACGAATTCGTCAATTCATAATAAAATGATCTATTTGAAAGACTAAACTTGTTTATCATCATCTGAACGTTGACACCCTCGACACTCTCATTTTGGGCTAACTTATTATTCGTTAAGAAAATACATTCAACTTATTACAAAAATAAAAAATCCGTAACGTTTCAACGTTGTGAAACAGCTCATTCCGACGAAACTTTGCGCCGTCTTTAAGGAGACACAAAGTGCCTTTCATCCGACGAATTCAGGTACGCTTAGAAACGTCAGAATTGCATGCCTGCAGCTACTACTTGATTTTCTATAAGCATAGATTTATCGAGAAATGAAGCGACAATTTCCATCGATCGCACAGGAGCCATCTTTAACGTTGTACAGTGGAGTGGCTCATACCTTCGAGAGCTTCGTGCAGGAATGACTCTCGTAAAGAAATAGACAAAGATATATATATATATATATATATATATATATATATAAAGGTTTAGAAAAGGTAAAAAAAAGGACCTTGTGATATACCGACCGCAAGCGTGGAAGAAAAGAAGGTTGGAGGAGTGAAAGAGAATCTCGGAGTTGCCGCGCGTATATTAGCGTACAGGCGAGGGAGGAAGCTCATACTGTACACGAGGAGATTCTCGGGGTGTCGAGGACGAGCGGAAAGAGCGTCGAGAATGATAATGAATGAGAGAGGAGATTCGTGAGGTGCGATAATCGGGCGGATCACCGGGAGTGCATATACACAACGTGGAACACAGCGGTAAGATAGCTCTCCTGCTTTTCCCTCTCGTTCTCGTGTCGAGAGTGATGTGTGTTCGCGGCGCCCTTTTTCCTCCCCCCCCACCCCCCCCCCCCCCTCGTCACATCCCTTCCTCGTTCACGATTTCGTTTTTTCTTATCTTTTTCTGCTCCTCCTGCAACTCGAATACTTTCACTGTCACGCCACCTCTGACTCGCGCGCGCGTGCGTCATTGCGTGCATTTATGCTGAATGAACGTGGCGGCGCGTATGCAACGTACGTTCGCGAATCGTTCCGATCCTACGTGACGCGTTTTGCGCGAAAGCATTCCCTCGATCGTTTACGACGAGATGCGATCGAACGCGACGGACCAAACGTATCGCTTACCGCCTTGCGCGCCCTTCTGACCCTTAGCCCTTGTGGTGTCATTGAGACGACCTTCGAACGATATTAGCCCTTACGATATTTATTTAGCTCTTACGATATTGATTAAATCCTTACTATATTATTTTTTATTATTGTTGTTCCATCCCGTACACCTTTCGGTTTTTACGGTCCCCTTCTCTCTTCTCGGTTTCTTCCTGTTTTTTCTCCCCACCTTGTTTCCTCCTGATATTCCCCCACCTTGTTTTTACTCGTATTCCCCACCTTGATTCCTCCTGTCCCCTCCCTTACGGCCGCAGCCGACTTACCCCCTCTGTACCGTATCCACCGTGCCATGTTTGGCACGGGCATAGGGAAACTGCGGAAAACCCATGCCAGTATAGCCGGTCCCAAGTTCACCTCCCGGCAGCGGAACGAGTTCCATCGAAAAATTTCGAAGAAAAATGGCCAACGGATCAGTTCCCTTACGATATTTATTTTGCCCTCACGATAATTCTTTAGCCCTTACGATATTTCTTTAGCCCTTACGATGTTTATTTAGCCCTTACGTTATTTCTTTAGCTCTTACGACATTTTTTGAGCCCTTACGATAATTCTTTAGTCCTTGCGATATTTATTTAGCCCTTACGATAGTTCTTTAGCCCTTGCGATATTTATTTAGCCCTTACGATATTTATTCAGTCCTTGCGATATTTCTTTAGTTCTTACGATAATTCTTTAGCCCTTGTGATATTTATTTAGCCCTTACGATAGTTCTTTAGTCCTTACGATAATTCTTTAGCCCTTGCGATATTTATTTAGCCCTTACGATATTTATTTAGTCCTTGCGATATTTGTTTAGCTCTTACGAGAATTCTTTAGCCCTCAAGATATTTCTTTAGCCCTTACGATATTTCTTTAGCGCTCACGATAATTCTTAAATATAATTCTTTAACCCTCACAATATTTCTTCAGCCCTTACGATTTTTCTTTAGTCCTTTCGATATTTCTTTAGCTCTTACGATAATTCTTTAGCCCTTAGCGTTTACGATCTCTCTTACTTTTAACACTCAGCCCTTATGATGTTCCTACCGCGCTTTTATCACCCTAATCCCTTATGAAGCCTCAAACACCCTTTTCGTTTCCTCAAGAACTTATTAGCCCCTAAGTCCCTCACACTCTTCTGGCTCTGAGACCTTAAATAAACCTTACACCCCTCCGACCCTTACCTCTTATCATATGTCCGCTGGCCCTTTTTTCGACCATTTTCTTTCTTTCTTTATTTTCTTTTATTTACATTGTAAATCGGGAGCGAAAGTCGACAGTTGTCTCGCCACGGATCTCCGAGACGATTGTCGTCGTCATCGACGCCGTCACGCACGTGGCTTTGGACCCCCCATGTGCCGTTAACGGGAATCCTTCGGATGGACACCAGCGCGTCCGGGAATTTCAACGTATCTGCGTGTGCCCCGCGCGTGAACGTGCGTCGTCGCGACGCACGGAGAAAACTTTCGTCCTTGAAGGGGGCCGAGACCCTGAGGGTGGGGGGCTCGTGAGAAGACGCCACCCTTCTTGAACACTGGCGCCTTCTTCGTGTGTGAGATCGATTGATCGAGAGACGAACATCGAAAACCGTGCACGTGCGTATGATGGACGTTTTTTTTTGTCTCTTTCGGTGTTTGTCGATGTGGATGCACAGCCGAGAAGACGAAAAGAAGGTACGAAACGGTCCTGAAGTTTGATTGGGGTTGGATACGATCAGCGGAATTGGCTAGGATTCCCAATGTCGATTTTAATTGATACTCATGGATGAAGGATTGGCTTTCATCAAAGTTGCCTTAATTTTCACGGGAATTGACCAGGACGATAAAGAACGATTGAAACGATTGAAATTCATCTTCCGAAATCTAAATCGTAAGCTTTATTGATCAGAATCGTCTACTTATGGAGTTATGGAATGGAATTCCACTTTCGCTTGTTTATGAATGAGAATAAGTCAGTCGGTAATTAACAGTTCTTTTTTTCCACGTGTAAAATACTTTTCATTTTTGATTTATTGCGGTTTTATATTTTACTTGTTAAGTTCAGACTACAAGCAATCGAAACTTGAAACGTAACATGTGAAGTGACGTAACGAAAAGTCGTAAAAATTCATCAAATTTTTGAAGTACTTTTGTAACGAGGTCTCTCTGTACCTTTTATTATTTACCAAAATCCCACTCTAGCTAAGTTGTGCAAAAAATCGGAAATTCGAACTTAGAAACTCTCAGAACCGCAGAGATGTCGTAGTTATAGGCTACCCTTTGTAGAATTGTTGAGTATGGAGTCCTAGCATTAAATGACACCATTACACGAATGCTCCTCTCAAATTTTCCGAAGATTGATTTTTCCTTCAAATTTCTAGCGAACAATGTTCAGCTATCTCATCAGCATGCAAAAAACAATAGAAGCCAAACGTTTCCAATCGATTATACATCTCGACTCGAAATTTGAAAAGTTTCGTTAGATGGCACGGTTTTTATTGATTTTATTGAGTTGGATAAATCGGGTATGAAAAAACACGGGATCGAAGGAGGGATAAGATGGAGGAAGGCGTGAGATAAAAGTGGTTTCTCGCAGTGTCCTGGGACGAAGAAAACTGGGTATAGACAAAATCCGAACGGGAAGAAGCGAGTAATATATATATATATATAAGTTTGTATGTATGAAGAAGGCTACGAAAAGGAGCGTGGAAGGATGAGGATAAATATACCAGAGGCGAGGGGTGAGAGGATGCTGGAAGAGAAGCGTAGAGAAATGTGGACCGGGATAGTCGTGTCCTTAATTGACAGGCCTTGGGTCTTCGGTGAGTCGGGAGTCCTCCCTCTCTCTCTCTTTCCCTCTCCCTCTCTCTCTCCTTTATATAAGGACGACAAAGTAAGAGAGAAAGAGAGGAGAGCCTCGCGTCGCGCGCACGGTCTTTCGTGTGCTGTGGCAGGACCTCGTTAGCGAGGCTCTCGCGATTCCGTCTCTCTCTCCCTTTCCTTCTCTCTCTTTTTCACGGCCCCCAATGGGACGCCAGTCAAAATGCCAACTGCAGCCAGGTATGTTTAGTTGGATATACATATATATGTATAAAAGAGTCGATCGGGAGAAAGACGGAGAGATAGAGGGAGAGAGAAAGAGAGAGAGAGAGAGAGGAAAGAAAATAACAAAAATCCTCTTCCCCGTCTTTTTAAAACGAGGAAGGAGGAAAGACAGGCTGGGCGAGGAGCGACGTCTTTAAATTAGTGCGGACACATTATCGGCGATAACGCGCTCGCCCTCCCCTCTCTCCGCTCCTTCCTTCATTCTCTCTCACTCTCTCTCTCTCTCTCTCTCTTTCTCTCTCTCGCTTCTTGATTGTACCGCGCATATCTCGCGTGTGCCGCGAGAGAACAAACGTCACAGTGATCCTTCGCTCGGAAAGACGGAACAAAAATAACTCGTTATCGTGTCTATCTGACGCGCATCCGAGAACATTTTCCTGGAGGGACTATTCGAAAAATCGTATCGACATTGGCTAGTGTTTGTTTATTGATAAATGAATAATTAAAGGGATAATGTGGAGAGGGATAGAAGAGAGGATATACGAGTTACTATCAATGAGAAAGGTAGTCGTGAAGGCTAAAGTATGTTTGTTCAATTTTCAAAATTTTTGTCCGATCGCGACCGGTCGACGGCGACCAGTCGACTGTGCCCCACAAACAATATTCGCACTTTTCCGACCATTTTTGTCATATTCCTTTCTCATCTTTTTTTTACTATCTCGCATTTGTTCCTTTTCGCTGTAAAAAGCTCGTATTCTCTTTAACAGCGATAAAATATAATTCCTGACAACTCTGGTGTCAAGTTATTCAGAGTTCAAGACTTTTCATCTCTTCGCAAAATTTCGCCTCTCTGTGGGTCCTCACAGGAGATTAATTCTTTTTTCCGTCGTAAAATCGATTGTTCGGAAATTTGTTTGGATCTCGCGGTTGGGAATTGTTCGATGGTTGGGATGGGACGGGAAAAGAAGAGAGGGTGAAAGAGAGAAAAAGAGGGAGCGAGGAAGAGGGCCCACCCACAGAGAAGATCATGGGACATAGAAGAGAAGATAGAAGCGATTTAAAGAAGGCCGAGAGATAAATGGACGTAGATATAAAAATAGAAAATTTTTGTTAACGATGACATTTTTCACTGGGTCGTTTTCTAGAACTGAAGTCGATGATAGTTCCTTCATAGAAATTACTATTTTCATTACGTCATGACAATTATTTATTTCATATTAAAATTCATATTTTTATCAACATAATAAAAATTACAAACGTTGAATAATCTCGTAATTATTATACGATATAATTCAGTAATTATTAATCCAATAATTATTTAATTAATTAATTATATTATAAAATAACTTATTACTAGAGTATAATGATATCAATATTTTAAACAATTATTAAATTCATTTATAGAATCACTTATTTTTATGATAATAATATATTTTTAATAATTTTAATAAAAATCTATCATTTTTAACTTACTATGTAGCATTGTTATCCAGGCTTGCAATCAGAGGATTTTTATTGGGTTTTTATAATTACAACATTCGCAAGGTAAACTCCTGAAAATTCGTTCGGTCAAGCATGAATACATTTTTTTTTATAACTTCTCGCATATTATCCATCTACATATTTATTCGCACATGTACGTGATGGAATGCGCCAAGTACCCGGGGAGCACTGAAGAATCGCATAGCACACTCGTTCTTGCGGTCATCGCTCATTCCCTCGGCTAATTAACCCCCTCCTCGAGCTGTCTTTTTCCCAGTGTCGTCCATCAACGAATGGATACACACCTGTCCTTCGGGTGATCTCAGCCCGGAAATCACTGGATAATTTAGTTCCTTTTTTTCGTTTGCCGGTTGATGAATAATTGTGTCGTAAATTGAAAGGGCAGCAGAAAAAGATTGGGCAAAAAGATGGACGTAAATGGGTTGTGATGAAATTTGTTCGATAGTTCAGAGAAAAGGTCGCTTTATCCCCTTAATGATTCGAAAAATCGAATCTCAAGAGGGAAGGCGTCTCATAGACTCATTTTTATGTTTGCGAAAGAACAAAAATAAAATCAATTCCCACAATTTTTTGTATATAAAATTTCAAAATGAGTGATAATTGAATTGGAACTTTAGTTGGGTCTATATAGAATTATCCTAACTCAGGACCCTTACAGGGCGTAAGTTATTCCTATTAATAAAATTAATAATAATAATGATAATATAATAGTCGACGAATTTTAAAGGATTTTTTTCTTAATTGACAAAATGGTCGTCGAATCTTCAAGGATTTTTTTTCACTAAAACAGCAGATACATTTTCAAAAATTTTGTCTTCATTAAACTACGAATTATCGAAAAAAAACCCGAAAATATTGTATGTCAATGAATACTCATTAAAATTCTTCGACTTTTCAATTTCCTTTGATTTTATAAATAATTTATTCACGCGTTAAATCTATTTTGCTCAAGATTTGAATTTCGTTTCTTTAGAACGAAGGAAATTTCTATTCAATTGCGATTTTTCGAGACAAAAAATCATCCCCGAATTTTTTCTTTCCAGTTTTTTTTTGCTCGTTTTCAAATGAGACCTGCTGATTCCAGTTTCCCATAGCAACATACGTTTTTGTGGTTTCCCTCAACTAGACAATTTCTTTTTTTTATTTCATCTAAAAAGTCTCTATACAGTTACTTTTTTTAATACACCGTACGATATTTATGCACGTGATGAAGCAAGTACAAGATGGGGAACACGAAGACTGTACCGGTCTTGAGAAGCGAGAAAGATAGAGGAGAGGAATCCTCTGGTGAAATCCATGTCACCTTTCTCGCTCGCTCATTGAAATAGAGATTAACGGCAGCGTTGAACCTCCGGGGTACTGGCTCCTTCGGGGATATTACATAAATTATGTAACGTGTAAACCGCATCCTGGTCCCCGAGGGTTCCGGCAAACTGCTTAGGTACTCATAAAATCACTTTCACGAGAACGATGATCGCTTTTTAACACGGTCGATTTATTATCCGGGCAAACCGAGTCGAGTGGACCAATTACACATCCAGTTAACCGGACGTACCATACGCCTTTTTTTTATTCCGGTCGATTTGACGTCATCGTCAAATTTCCGGTTCGTTGGATTTATGAAAAATCTTGGAAAATCAAAAAAATGAGGATTCTAGATAAAATGATAAAATTGATGAAAAACAAGAGAAAACACTTTTACCAGATTTTTATGCCCACAGATCTGTGTCAAGGTCATAATTACGCACTTTCTGAAATTCATATCGCGAATCAACATCAAACGATATTTTTCAAGTCTTGAGGGCAATCGTGGACTTTGCGATAATCTTATCAAGCGATAAAAAAGTGCGCCGTTTCGAAGAATGCATAGCGATAAAAAAAAAGGATTGGCCCAGATGGATAAAAAGGGGTTCAGTCGAGACAATCCAGTCGCAGTTAATTCTGATTTTCTATTAGTTGTGGATTGATCGTCTCATCATGGCTAGTCCCAAGTGTACTGTTCAGCAAAGTGCCGGTATGAAGTTTTACGAAGATATCATCATCGATGGGAAAAAATGGTGCCTCCCAACAACTTTCTCTCAACACAGTGAAGCTCTTCGCAACTTCCAGGCAAAACCTGATGACGTGTGGATAATGACACAACCGAGATCAGGCAAGATACAACAATCTCATATTGTTATTCGTCTGTTTGAGGCAATTTTCAACTCTTGAAATGTGTACGTCAAATAAATGGAAGTTTGCGTCAAAGCTTTGACAATTCATCGGCTAATTAATTGATCTATTCATAATTGATTTTCCATTTGATCATCTTCGTTCGAAGTTCTTTTTCGAGGTCACGATTGCTACAAAAATCTTTTTTTCAAACCTCCACATTATAGTTTTTGCAAGACTAGCAAGATTTTAAAAAATCGATGGAGTTCAATAGAAAAGAAACGTTTTTTCGAAATGTCTGCTGAATATCGTTGATTTCGATGTCTTCAATGATCCAGCAAGCGTGTGGTCCGATACTACACATATGACATTTGACATTAAACGAGCTATTTCCGAGTATTCTACAGCGAAGAACCAATAAATTTTTTTAACTTGACTGCTAATCAGTCCATTGAAAAATTGAATAATTCAGTAATTTAAAAAAATGTTAATAGGAACCACATTGACTCAAGAAATGGTATGGTTACTCTCCAACAATATGGATTTCGAGACTGCCAAGAAGTTTCACTTGATAGACAGATCACCCGAAATCCCGTGAGTTGAATCATCCCGAATTAACGAGTCCAATTAACAACAAAAGAAAAAAGATTAAATTAATTGTTCCAGAGTCAGTTTGTTCCCCGATTTGTGGGAACACTGTAATCTTTTGCGACCGAGTCCTAACGATCCAAAAGTTCTGGAAGCCGTTCCTGTCGACAGGAGCAAACACTCTTACGAGGTATACGCGGACCTGATGTCTCCTAGGATATTAAAAACACATCTCGCCTTTTCCGTGCACAATAATCTTTTAAACTCCGGATGCAAAGTGAGTATTCGCACGAGCTCGAAATTTCTGAGGAACGAAAGGCACGAAAAAAAAACTTGATTCAACAAATTTACTCATCAATTTTAGGTCGTCTATGTTGCTCGAAATCCTAAAGATAATTTAGTCTCCAGGGTACGTTTTAGCACCACCGGAACTCATGCTCCATACAAAAACGGCGTGCAGCGATGTATAGAGGATTTCATAGCTACTGATGGTAAGTGTCAATAGTGACGCGTCCAGATTCCGAAAAAAAAATACGATCTAGTGCAGATTTGGATAATCTTATTGCATTCGGCTTCAAATTGGATTAGGTATATTTTGTCATGATAATCATATTAATAATAATAATAAAATGATTAATTTAATACTTGTTTTCATTTAAAAAATTAAAGGTACATAATTAAAAAAATAATTTTTCTTCGAGCTTATCTATATTTTTATGAAATACTCGCACAAAGGAATGAATAATTTTATAGAAATAATTATGGTCTTGATAAGTATTTTTGAATTAATTGTTATGCATGAACCATTATATTATTAATTCATTAGTTATTTTTTTAAAATAGTTAATTAATGAGTATACATTTTTTTGTTGTTATTCATTGGGAGATTTTTTTTTCGGCGGCATATACATTTTGTACTTTTTTACAGGCCTAATCTATGGTTCGTATTGGAATCACATAAAGGAAGCCTGGGCAGTTCGCGATCATCCCAATGTTTTGTTCCTTTTTTACGAGGATCTTAGAACCGTACGTTCACACTTCCGGTCTGCAAAAAAAACAAAAAATTCGGACTTTCATAAAAATTAGTGTGTGGCTTTTGAATTTTAGGATTTGCCCGGCTCGATAAGAAAAGTGGCAAAATTCTTGGGCAAGAGTTACAGTGAGGAGCAATATGATCAACTCGCGGCGCATTTGCACATCGACGCCTTCCGCAAGAATCCATCTGTCAATGAATTGCCCGGGTTCAAGAAACTCGTAGGCCCGTTCATCAACAGTGGTCGAGTCGGCGGATGGCACGAGATTGTCACACCGGAATTGGAAGTGAAGATCGATCGATGGATCGAGGACAACATTAAGGGCACTGATATCACGTTTCCCATTCTTTATAAATAATTTATCTCCCACAATAAACAGATACAAAAAACCCAAATCGTCGAATCATTTCCCAAATTAAACCTAGTTTTTTCGTCTTTATTATTTTTTTCAACTGGCAAAAATTAAAGCCTTAATTTTGAAAAATGTAGGCTGCCTAATTTAGGCTTTCAGTGAAACATGAAAAATAGCAAGCAATTTTTAATAAAATTCGAAGAACGTGCAAAACCATTTTTTAATATGCGATACGAAAGTTTCTTGCGTACGATAAAACATTCTGATCTACATAAAATAATTCAAGAGTGATTCGTAATTTGAGTCTAATAAGGAGTCAAAATTTAACTCCCCAATGTCAAAATCTAACTAAACTACCTTTTTCAATTTATATGTTTATTATTACGCAAAATCATGCTTGCTACATTTACGTAGTAGATCACTACTTGAAAAACCAAAAAAATGAATTTTCACGTTACTTAATTCGATTATTAGATTTGCTCAAAGAAATTTGAGAGCTTACGAACTTTTATAACCAAAACAGTAGAAATCTAAAAATCTCCAAAACTACGAATTACCGCAATAAGCCAATCAGTTATCCCACACCCGTTCGGAACTTTTTTAATTTTTCAAATCCAAAATAAATCTGAAAAAACGTATTATTCGTGAACGTCGGGTTTCCTATTGGTAGGCTTAAACGCAGGTTTCATATTCGGAGCACATCGAGAAGGCCCGGCGACTGGTAATTGTGGAATTTGTTCCACGAAGTCTGATGATCCGAGCAGTGTCGTGCTGTGATCGTATAATAAAACAGTAGCCGAGATAATGTCTCTGAACATTTTCTCTCTCTTTCGCTGCTCTCCCTCTATCTCTCTCGTTCTCTCTCTCTCGATCCGCCACTTTGAATAAAAATTAATATTAACCGCAATTATCCCTTGTGTCTCGCGTTAATTACGAGGCAAGGATACCGGACGGGTTACGATGCAGATGAAAGCCTGTTTAGGATACGACGAAACTGTTGGTCCAGGCACGAATTCTTTCTCGTTATATCTACATGCATACACACGTTAAAATACCTGTGCGTTTGCTACCAACGATCTCGAGAAGTTTCCCTTCGGCCACGTTTTTACTATAATAAAGTGGAAACTTTATTTTCTAGAGTTGGGACGCGATACGAGCCGAGGGTTTGTTTGTATCGTTATATACGTATATACAGGGTGGGTAAAAAAATCGTGGATCAAACGAAACATGGCGACAGTTGGGGTTATTTGCAGTGAAAAATGTCTTTGTGGCAAAGCACTCACTTGATCTCCTTAAAAGTTATGACTATTTGAATGATTTAAAAAAAAAACCAAAATTTGTGATAAATAGGCAATTGGAGTAAAATGGGTACCTATTTTAAAACAATAAATGGTGTTTAGTAGCTTCTAGGAAATGTATCATGACTACAAAAGTGCTTTTATTATAGTAGGGACCATGATTCATGACTATTGGCACTTTTTCAATATCCTTTAAGTCTCACGTAAAATTATTTGTAACTTTAACGCCTTACTTTAAAATAAAACGTACTACCAAAAAATGACCCTGTATTAAAAAAAAGGGCTATTTAATGACGATTAAAACGAGGTGTGACACATAGCAGTTTGTACCTTCATCATTGTTTTTATCACGATCACTCAAATAGTCATAACTTTTGAGGAGATCAAGTGAGTGCTCTGTCACAAAGACATTTTTTACTGCAAATAACCCCAACCCCAATGTCGCCCTGTTTCGTTTGATCCACGATTTTCTACCCACCCTGTATAAATATATAAAAGACAGAACCAGAGTGCATTATTTGTTCTACCTGCTTTCGTATTCGTGTCATGTTTTCTAGGCAAAAGGAAGAAAAAAAAACCAACAAGAGGAGAGATAGAAAACATGGAAAAAGCAGCGAAAAAGACAGGCAGAAACGTCAGAAAGATTTAGTTCGGGCATTCTCGGGCACCCGCAGGACTTCACGACGTTAACGCGCCCGCGAGAGTCCTCTCTCTTGTCTGATTTTTTTTCTCGTTCCTCTCACCGAGACACCCTTTCCCCCTTTAGCCCGACCACCCCCGCACTCATTCGGGCATGATTTGTGAATTGTTCTGCACGAGTGACCCTGACGCTTCCAATTATTGACCGTACAACGGGAATTCTGTCGTAACGAACTGACCCGCTGACTGCCAGTCGTCTCAACAAGCAACCTCTCGACTCTCGTTTCTCCGCAGAAATCCAGTTGGATCCATTCGGCTTTGACGCTTCATTGATCTCGATCGGGAGATTCCTTTGTCTTTGTTTTTGAAACCATTAAGATGGGGAGCTCACATTTTCAAAAACTCATCGTTGGAATCTGTTTTCAACTTATTTTTTCATATTTTCGTTGTTGATTTCATCAGTGCACTTTCATAGTACTGCATGAGTTAGAAGTGGTGGATATTCAATGGAATGAGCCTGAAATTACTCAGAGAGGTTAGTTTCTGGAGCAGTTCCGAAAAAGGGCCTTCCTAGGCTTTCAGGAAGTGATAGAAGGCTCAGAGAAAATTAGGAAGTCAACGCCATCGTTAAAACGTTCTAGGGTCTCTAGAAGATTGTTTATTCTCAAAATAGACGATAAGTGAGGAAGGTTTGAGACGAAGATAATGATTTAGAGTTATCTACTACGTTAACCTAGTTTACGCTAATTACGTTTAAATTTAGTCACTTTTCTTCGTCCATCGAATCAGCTTTATTTCCACCGAATCTCGTTTTATATTTATTCAATTTTATTCTAAATAAAGGGCACGCGATATCGCTGGTCCATTCCATGAAAGAGATTAGGAAAATCGGATGGGACAAGTTACAACCAAACAGGAATGTTCAGTTACATTTCTGTACTGATGCCACTTACAATCCTAATAATCCAATTCCATACAGTCAGAATGTGGAGATGGAAAAACTTTTGCCAATTTGATTCTAATCACTCACTTGACCAGGGTTCGAATAAACTTTAGGGGCCTACAATGTCGACGTTCCGGTGCATCGAGAAAATTATTGGACGCACAATCCTCAGGCCCAATGACCGAAAATTGGTATTCATACGACGTACTCCACGGTCGTAAAAATCTGTTATACGGTGTCCCATACCTGCCGAAGTTGGGCCCGTAACCTTTGGTACAGTCTGGCGTCTTCCCCCTTCCCCCCTTTTTTTCTCCCTCGGGAGCAGAGATCTCCCGTTAGGAATTCTTGAAACAATGCGAGGTGACATCTCACCGCATGCTGGTGCATAACTCGTGGGGTCCCTTTCTTGGACCCATAGGCCACGTAGACGTACCCGACGCACATCGAGGGATGTTTCTCACGACCCCTGGTCTCTCCTTCGGACTTTGCTCCCAAGGCGCGTACAACCCAACGTCCGAACCCTGCGATCGTGTATTAAGGTGATTTGTGCCTCGTCCGATCACGAAATATGCGTTTCTCGGCTTCTGGAAAATATTTCTTTCCTTCCTCTCCCTCCCTTTCCCCCTTAATATTTCAAGACATCCGAGAAAATCGTTCGGGTCGACGTTCCGGATAGCTACTACCGAGGATGACGGTTAATCTATTGGCTTTTGGATTCAACACTCGCGGAAAGCTATGTAATGCTAAAAAACAAACATCCGAGTTGGGATGGACGGACGAAGAGACAAATGACGCTAAAATTTGAGATCGATGTGTGGGAATATCGGAGACGTCCCGAAAGATTTATCGTCCCTTCGGAGTAGGCTACAGAAGAGGAGTGAGGCAAGAGAAAAAAAAAAAAAAAGAAAATCGAGACAAATGACAAGAGTATTCGTCAACGTGCCAGAACAACGTCCGAACGCCGGTTTCTCTTCGAGACATCTTCAATTTCCATACCTCTTTAGTCGAACGCTCCAGCCAGTTGGTAATCTTTGGTGACCCTATTATTGTTCTGAATTTTTTTTTTACTCCGTAAAGCCCAGGTGGGCTAGAGGCTGAACGATCATTCGAAGTTGCCGAGAGGTCGATTTTTCCAGTCTTCTTCTATCGGTCTCTACGAATATTGATAATACGCCTGCATATCGTATCAGAATCTGGAGCTACCGGTTAGCGAGAGAGACCCATCCGGATTTCGTTTTCGAAAGGTCCATTCATTCACCATGGAATACACGTGTCCTCTCGATCCGTTTGTCTATATGCCAAGCTGGCACATAAACGGGGGCTAAAATAGATGGATCTCGTTACAAATGGAATGGCGTTTGTAATCATTATCTTCCCGGTGGTATCTGGGCCCCGGTATGTCTGCGCATTCTCTGCCCTCTTGGCTCGCCTCGTTCGGTTTCGTCGTACAGTCCCTTCGAGGCCCTACCGAATCCCTCGAGGGGCCCAGTCCCCTCCCCCGCCTCCATCAGTGAGAACGTAACCCACACTCCTCTTCAGCCACGAGAATCCTCTCCGTGTCTCTTCCTCCCGATCTCCTCTCTCTCTATCTTTCTCTCCTCGTACTCCTTGTTTCGTGTGTCTCCTCTTGTAGCAAACTTGGTATACCTTCAGCTCGGAAAGAATTACGTTCCAGGGGATCTTGGGACCCGATGGTCCCCTCCAGAGAGGACCCTCGCCACCTGCGAACCGTCACCATGCTCCAAAAAAAAGAGGAACAACGGTTTATAATGGCTGTGGGCTGTGGACCCCCTCGTGGTTCAAGTGGAGCCCGCGAGAATCTCTGAGAGCTCTGGGCCGTATTTATCGTTCGCGAATTCTTTTTACTCTCACGTGTCAGAAGTCACGACCCTGCTGATGTTCCTCTCATCTTTTTTCTCGTTTATTATCCAATGTAGACGGGAAGAGAGGGTCAGTCGTGTAATTTGGCAAGAAAAAACATTCAAAATGGCGTCAGGAACACTCGACTGTTTCGATCATCGTTATCGAACGGACCATCAAGCTTCTTTTTAGCTTGGTCGAATTTGAAGAACACTTTTCAGTACGAAAATTCAATGAGGGCTTTAATCGGACCCAGGTAGAATTTCCCTAACTTTTTTCGACCCCTAAAAATAAGAGTAGCCTCAAATAACTCTTCTCATCGGTGGAAACCTGGAATAAGCCATTAAAAGCCCTTAATTGGATATACGAAATCATATAGTCCAATCTACGAATCAAATTGTCGAAACACGTCGAAAAGAAGAAACGAACGATTGTTCAATCGATACTGATATTAGACGTTCGAAGGACCATCACGTGACAATTATTACGAAACGATGACCCACGCTCAATCATATTAGGAAGGTTCCCTCTATCAGTTTCACTGATGGTCATCCATGTGATCCTCCGAGATAAGAACATCAACGCACAAACGATTTTTGCTTCTCGTTCATCCGGAGATCTAGTCTCCACCTGGATACTCGGAGCCTCGAGGGAGGTAAAGAGCGGGAGACCGGAGGCAAAGTTAAACGCGACGACAGAAGGAAGTTCTGCCACAGAAGCCGCGGAGTATCTCGAATGCAGAAGTTGCCCTGTCTCGAGATGAGAAGAGATCGAGTAGTTTGGCGAGAGGGAATGAGGAGAGACGAAGGGAGGGGAAAGAGGCATCGAGAGAGAGAGAGGAGGACGAAGAGGTCGAACGACGGGGATGAGGAAGAAGATCGGAGAAACTCAGCGGCAGCAAACAGCACACACACTATACGAGTTTGCCACAGCAGGAGAGAAGTCCGCGGGGCGATATATATTTGCATGCCGTTTGCAGAACGGAGAGAAAGAGAGAGAGAGAGAGAGAGAGAGGCAGGGGGGAATGGGGGGAGTGAAAGAGGAGAGTCTCTCGCGAGAGGAGTTCTGAGAGAGTACCATAGCACCTCTCTCAGGAGGAAGAGAGCCCGAAAGGGGGCGTGGGGTTCTTCTCCATTGGCTCACCATCCGAGTAATGGTTGCTTGCATTAGCTACTCTCCTTCGTGATTCCACGTATGGGCTACTCTATCTGTGTGTGTGTATATACGTTGAAGCGTACGTATACACAAACGTGGCGTATACTCTCGGTACATAAGAGAAGTAACTCCAAGTGAGGGAGTCCAATGGTGAAATCCGTGAAAGACAAACCAAGAAAAGGGGAATGAGCTGGTTCGATCCTCTCTTTAGCGATGCAACTCTCTCGCACCACCGGAGGGTACTAACAGCTTCAAAGCCAACTCTCTACCCAACTTACGTATGGGTCCTTCGATCCCAATCATCCAACCTTCGATCATCGAACCGACTCTCTACGAAACGATGGACCAGCTTGCTCAAGAAACCTTTGGTTGGAAAACTCCGTAAACTTTTCGGTGGACCAACGCTAGATGGTCATCAAGGTGTTTTCTTCTTTCAGAGCTCAGGATTAGAATTCAACCACTTTTTAGTTCGATCCTGTTGGAAGAAAAGACTTTCTATCCTTCGTCTTAACATCTCTAAGAGACGAACCTCGATAAACCTACTTTCCAGTCTGTACAGACATTCATAGGTTTCCATAAATATCAGAGAGATCTGACGACCACAAAATTCAAACAAGTTCTTCAGACACCAACTCAACTTATAGCTGGATACGTTTCCTTAAATTACTTGTATTCCACCTCTTGTACTTGCATTTCATTTCAAATCCCCATTTTTATAATAATTCACATAAAAAAAACAGGCATTCCATGCCACAGTTGAAGATGGCTTTTAACAAAACAATCAGCCCTAACCGGAATTTAATATTTCGATTAAGAAAGCTTAACAAACCCAACTAAAACCACTTTTTTCCATCCCCCAACGTTCCCCATCCATTTGCCAACTCTGCAGCTGAAAGACATTCTCTCTCTACCTCATCGAACGTTTTAGCCTCCTCCAAGTTCCTCTTCCGTGATTTCACCGTTTGTAGAGGTTGGCTGACGTTACACGGAATCTCTCGTGGCTCGCGTATACACAGTGGCATCGATAGGCCAAGAAACTCGGTACTGTGATTCCCAACCGACGAGGCTCGAGTACCAAGCGTACTCGGGAATATCCAAGTGCGTATAGACATCGGTGTAACCCGGACTGAGGAGAAACCTCACATCAAGACGAAGTCAGGAACTTGAGGTTTCCGAAGTTAGCATATTATGCCCTCAGTCCCATTCGTATACAGAGACCGCTCGGGTACTCTATCTCCGTCTATCTTTTCTGTCTTTCACCTTCTGTCGCGTCCGGCATAGAAAATTGGGTTCACGCTCGCGCGAACCCGGTAATTAGCGAGAGTCTCGGCCAAATGACGGCCGTTCGCGGTCCCACGAAGTCATTTCTGTCTCACTCGGTTTCGCGTACTAACCGTATCCTCGGCATATGCTGGATTCTCAACGTGCTGCGCTCCATACGTGTGTAAGTGGTTGTATGAAGTAACGCGGTGAGCCCTGACGTCGGTATGGGAGATAAAAATCTCGAGCGGGACCCCGAGTTGCTGTAGTTTACGCGTGTGTATAAACGTGACCGTCTCTCTTGTGCACACTCATTTATGAGGCCAACTTGTCTTCTTTTTTTTGTTTCTTTCGAATTATATTTCCTCCATTCCCAAAATGATACGGAGGCTCTCATGGGAGTTTTGGTCTGGTTCGACTATTGGCTGGATAGATCCGTCAACCAGATACCTTTAATCATCATTACCTTTCCGTCTTTCCTCGTTGAAAACTTGCGCCAGTTAACGCCTGATGGGACTCGTATCGAAGTGTGGTGTTTTGGGTTTTAAAGGGTTGTTGGTAATCAATGGATTCGTTTGGGTTGGATTATTTGGAAATAAAATTTGGAATTGGAATAATAATCGAAAATGGAAATAATAATAAATGGAAATAATAATCCACATCCTAAATTTGGAAATCAAATTTCCAATTTTTAGGATTTGGGGAATCTTTTCATATTGGCTGGCCAAGTGGCCCCTCATTGCTTCCAACTGCGGCTCAACCCAAACTAGCAAATTTTGTTTTTTTTTTATGATGGGTGTGAAGTTACAAACATATCGATGTTTTTCACTGATTGAATCATTGATTTTTAGAATCTATGAAAAATGACGAAATACTTTCAAAAAATGTAAAAGAAACAAAGAACGGTTGGGAAAATCGATTTTCCTGAAGGTGTGGAAGAGATCGAATGAACGAGACTCCTGTGTTCGTACTGAGTACTCAAGAGAGAGCGAAAGCGAGGCAGAAAGAGAGAGAGAGAGAGGGAGAGAGTGCGAAGAGGAAGAAGAACCAGGTGAGACGGTTTTTGCGAGAAACGAAGCGTAACCGACGCGTCCAGCCCGCAAGAGATAACGATCCCTTCCTCTCTTTTTCAACTCTTGATCTGGATCACAGCGCATCGCCTCCGTAGCGTCGGCACCACGCACGCACCCACTCCAATCTACCACACGTTTTCAAGGGTTTTTATTCACTTCTCCGTTATATATTCAACTGCCATTTTGGGAATATCGCAAAATAGAGCAACAACGTCAGCAATTGTAATTGCCAAGTAAAACTTACAGTTTTAGGACGAATAAAGTCTCCACAAGCCCAAAGACTTCCAGGCCTGATCGCTAATGATCACCATTCCAGTTCTTTCCATGCAACCAACCATTGATTTCGATGACGCTTCGGCGACTTGGATATTCGAGAGATTAGACGCTATGTACCTGAAAAAGTATTTCATCAGGAATGTCATCCAGATAGCTGATTGAATCTCATTAGGAATATTGGATTTTCAAGTGTCTTGATTTTTCCAATCACAACTGCTGTTTTATCAAAGAAATATACATTTTATGAAAACACCATGAATTTCTAGGAATATATTAGTCAGACTGAAATTAATGGATATTGCAATGATTTTTTTATTACGAAAGTATTTCATTATTTGAAGCCATAATTGATCTAAACTATTATAACAAAAATTGGCAATTAAGATTACGATACTTGAATAGTACTAGGCTTTATAATAGTTTAAAAGAATATTAGTTATTCAAACGACGATTAGAGATTCCACAATGTAATTAGTAATTAAATTTACGAACCTTAATTGGGAATTGTCTTGATAATAATTTCAGAAAAAATTAGCAATTCAAATAACGATTGAAGTTTACAGAAAAAACGCAATCAGTGATTACACTTCTTAGCCCAAATGACTAATTCTCTTTATACATATAATTTTATACTTTAACTTTATACTCATAATTTTAATGAGTTAGTATTTCTGTACGCAATAATATACTTTCATGGTAATAAAAAAAAATCACTGTAAAGTCCATAAATATCAGTTTCCCTCTCGCACGTCCTTTCGTTTTATTCCGGATATTTTTTTTATGAATAACGATTCCTGGGACTTCCCGCACGCGATTAATTGTCCAGTGGAACTTCCAGGACATTCCTGGACGTAACAAACGGCCCGAAGCTCGATCACCCTCCGCTGAGGGCTTCGATACATGTACACGTGTACATCGCGAGAACCAGTGCGTTGCAAATGAAAAAAAAAGAATAAAATAATAATAAAAAATGAGAATGTAAAAAAAAGAGATTATTCGATACAGGTATGGGGTTGCGTAGCTCACGGGAGAGAAAGAACGAGCTCGCTCGCCTTAGGTAGGTAACATTATGCAAATCCGTAGTCAATACCTAATATAAGATAATCACAATGATTATATACATTCTCCCACCCCCTCGGCACCCTCTCTCGGGATTCCTCTCGCGGATCAATTCTCTTTCCTCTTCTCGCATGGACAAGCTCGAGGGGCGCGTCCGGCTTGCCAGTCCTTCTCTCGAGCACTCCGATCACTTTTTTTCCCTTTTTTATTTTTAAAGTTTTTTTTTTGCTCGCTGCAAAAGACGCAAGTTTCGTCGCGAGTTTTGCGTCAAAATGATGCGCGCACTCGGGCTCGATTGTTCATGTCCCTAGGGCTCTGTATTTCTCGGCTTCGAAGAGACTCGACTCATCCTGAAAAAATGCCCCGACACTCCTTGTAAAAATATATACTCGGTATTGAGGCCTTCGCGCATGCGTCAAGAAAACTGGCTAAAAGTGAAGGGAATTGAAAAATGTGTTTTTATCTTGGTACGTATCGAAACGAATGTCGATGAAAAAAAAGAATTCCAATAAAGAGTGGCAAATTGTATGCTCCGATTGCAATTATCAGATTATTTAAAACTATTTTTGTGATTTCAAAAGATATCGAGTTTTCTTTAGGAACCTTGTTTTCTTAGATAAAGACGAGTCGAAAAAGAATTGGCTTAAAAAATTCATTTTGCAATCGTAAGATTATTGAAAATGCGTTACGATATTTATGTGTATGCACGTTAACGAAATTTCGTAACGATATAAAAAAATTTCGATGTTTAAATGAAATATTAAAATGATTAGTAATTTATTCAATAATGAATAATCTTGTCAAAGACCTTAGAACATGCAGGACTAAACAATGTAATTCAATTCCTTTTTCTTCTTGAAATAGATAATATTGAGCAAAGAAATGTAAGTAAAAAGTCAAATAACTAATGGTAAGCAGCTTGGAAGACAATTTCTGTTTCGTCTCAATTATCTCAATTATAAAAAAAAACTAATCACAATAATGACAATAATGTCAAATATTAATTTCTATTACCAAGAAAAATGATATCCTTTTCACTAATCATTAATATTATATATTGCTTAAATAAACGTAACTTTCATCAAATTTCACAGTAGCCTAACACCTTTGATTCTTCCAAACAAACCCAAACAAAAAACTCGAAATAGAAAGAAAGCTGACCCAAACAAAAATGGAAGCAAGCTTCTTTTTTCATACTTTCGTTGGGAATTGGGGCAGTTTTTACCAAAGTCGTAGAATAATCTCTCCCCTTCAAAAGTACACTTTGTATATATATATATATACAAAAGCCCATATAGACCCTTTTATTTCTCGTCTTCTCTTCCGCGCTCTCGATCTCGATCTTTTTCGCGTATCTTCCTGTCCTGCTCCTCGCAAGCTCGCAAAGTTCCTCGTCCCCGTTGCCGTCCCTCTTTCTCGGTGCACACGAGGTGGAAGCCCGGGGCCAATTGGAAATTGTCCCTAATAACAGGGAACACTCCGAGTCCGTCCACTCCTATCGTGGATTGCAGTCCACTCCTGCATGCTTGCTGGAACGTCCCTTCGTAGTGTGTGATGTGTTTGTGTATATGTCGATATATATATATGTGCTTTTACATAAACGTTTTATATCTACTTCCATGACAACCCCGGGCGCGCATTGCGACCCGATGCGCAACGTTGCATAGTAGAACCGTCGTAATCTAGCATCGTCTTAATATCTCCTGTATGGTTTTCAGCGTTTTACTCAGATATATATCGAAAGGATAAGTAACTCTACGGGGACTTTTTTCGCGGTTGCTTGTTATACGTTTTTCTTTTTTTTTTTAAATATTTTTTTCATTGATTTTTTGTTCTTCTCTTAACTGACGAAAACGTGCGGTTACATTTCACGGTTTATTCCCTATGAGTGTGGATTATATTTCGTAATCGTAAAATTGCCATTTTCCAATCGATACTGAAAAACAATTGAGTATTGAATAGCTTCGAACATTCGCAATTGTCGCGAAGAATCTGTTCGAAAATTACTATGGTGATTGGTATTTTTGCCATTTTTATTGTTATGAGGGTTTTATGGTCTTGTTGGGGGATTTTGGGGTTAGAGGCATTCATGGGGTGAGATGATACGGGGGTAGGAAATAGGGCTTCCATAGCTTCCTTGCGGTTTTAATTGGGTTGCGGGAAAGTCTTTAATTGTAAACAATTTTTGAGGTTTCAATATTTTTAGGTCGTAATTTTTGAGGGTCAAAACGATTTTTTGCATGGTAAAGATGCGAATGATTTTCGTACGATCGTGATTCCAATGCTGAATTAATTTTTTTATTACAATAAACGTTCAATAATAATAAAGATTCAATGAAATTTATGTATTTTATGCCAACAGTTCAGAAAATTGATTTTTCATATTGGAGATTTCGTAAATGTGTATTAATGTGAAATAATAGATTATTTCATATTAATCTCGTAAATGTGAATTAATATAAAATTTCATTTATATTACTTTTAATATAATTGATCTCTTATTTCAAAATCTTTTTTTTTTTAGCATACTCGTCTTGTCCAATGTAATAATATTGGAACGAAGTAAGGGTAAGATTGTCAAGAAAAAAGAAATTACGTTTGCTTTCCGGTTTGATTTATGGCCAAATCCTCGTATGCTTTTGTTAGCAAAACAGGTTTCGTTATCACTGAATTATTATGAAAAATGGATTTAAGGAGTGACCATCGTCCCTCGATGAAACGATGGCGACGGGAAAAAAATGAGTCGAGTAATGTATTCGCGCCGGAAGTGGACCTTAGAGGGGTTAAAAAACCACAACTTTATAAGCAAGGACAACGACCACTGTGGCTCTGTTACTTTTCAGTTTTCGGTTGCGTGCGTCAATAATTAACGAAAATGGAAAAACCTGTCGTAAATAAATTATCTATTATTATATTCGTAAAATCGAACGTTATTACTTAGTGACAGATGTATTCACTCTGAGGTTATAAATAATTGATGTCGGAATTTGGAATTGGAATCTAAACAAAATTATTATATAGAATGTATACATTATACATGCATATAATTAAATAAACTGTCATGAACTTTATCAAACAGTTCAAAAGATTTTATTTATAAAATTGTTCCTAAAATTAAATTTCATAAATGATAACAAATGTATATAAATAATTATATAAAACAGTGAATAAATATTGGTCTACAGACAATGATATAAATGAATAAAACAAATACGTATCATCCACCCAAAAATTTTAAATCAAGGCACGCAAAAAACATTTTCAGTTATTCGCAAAAAAAAAATTATTTATTTTTCTCATGTATTATTCCATAAAAAAAGTGAGTAATGTTGATCCTTAACTGACAGAAATATATCCTCATATATTTTATTGCTCCTCGACTCGACTCGGTTGTTCGAAAAAAATGTATTTTCTTTTCCCATGTTTTATTCCATTAAAAAAAACAATGTGAATAATGTTAACTGACAGAAATATATCCACATATATTTTAATGCTCTTCGACTCGGTTTTAATAAGGACGGAGTTTTGGAAAGTGACCTTAATCGTCATTGGGACGTTTTATTTGCCCGTGGATAAATTAGAAGAAGAAAAGGAAAAAAAAGGCGATGTCGAAAAAGTGTAAAGCAGCCGGTACATTGGTCTCGTCGCTTCCGATGCATTCGCACTCGTCTGCGGTGAGCCTCGAAACTTGAGGGCTCACATACGCGTGCACGACTGCGTGATATCGGGAGTTCCGCATCTAAGATCTTCGCGATGATATCGGGCACGCATATTACACGAGAGAGAGAGGAAAAAAAACGAAGAAAGAGAGAAATGAAGAATGGAAAATACACGAGCGGACAGACATGAGCAGGAATACGCGAGCGAGGGAGTGAGACGAGGAAAGAGGAGCAGATGCGAGGATATTCGGTTGGGGCCGCGGGGCCCTTTCCGTCATTCCCGTGGACGACGCCCGTCGCGCTCTTTCCGTCATCGTTTCTACGTCCGACATGAATTCTATTGTCCAACTTCTCATCCCTCTTTAAAAAAAAAACATCATTCTTTCACGTGGGAAATGTTTGCTTAACTGTCATCCGAGCTTAAAACTCATTTGTAAAACGTATAACCGTAAACAAATGTTTTCATTCATTTTGATTTATAATTTAAGGTGAAATAATTAACATTAACGTTATTCATAGGAGAAATTAACGGAAATGTATTGTGGCATAATGCGAGTTCTATTTTTTAAATTTTATCCCGCGACGCTAAAAAAGAGTTCATTTTTATTTTTTATTCAAGCAAAATAATTACTATTAATAGTATGTATATGAGTAATTAATGGAAATATATTGTGGCATAACGCGAATTCTACTTTTTTTATTTTATCCCGCGAGGCTAAAAAAGAATTCATTTTTATTCAAGCAAAATATTTAATATTAATATTATTCATACGAGATACGAAAGGAAATATGTTTTGGCACGACACGAATTCTATTTTTTAATATTTTATTACTTGAGGCAAAAAAAACATCTTTTTTTTCACGTGGTAAATGTTTGGCCGAGTGTCATCTAAACTTATTTAAATTCGTTCGTAAAATGTATATAATAACAAAAAACAAGCGTTTCAATAAATTTTTTAATAAATCCACACTTAAAGGACTGGAATAAATATTAATATTATTAATATAAGAAATAAATAAAGACGTGACAGAATCTTAAATTTATAAATTATCAAAATCCACATACACTTGTATCAGAGAACAACAATAAATATAAAAAAAAAAACAATTAAGACATTTCGTAAACTCTAGCATGAAAAGATCGTTCCGAATTTGAGTCTAGTTTAAGGGCCGTACGAAGTATCCGTTAAGGGACAATATAATCGAGCGGGCAAATAATAATGTAAGGATTCAATCAGCTGGGAGCGAGCGTTTCACGAGATAAAACAAAACAAGGAAATATTCGTGTAAATTCGTCGGATACCTGAAAGCAAGAAAGAGGAGACACAGGGAGGGCTCGAGAGTATTCAATCTTTAACACCCTCTCGTCGAATCTCTCCTTTTCCATCTTCTCTAGCGAGCGTCTCGGTATTCGGGGAATGAAGGCGTCCTCGGGCTTAAATCCTCGTCGAGGAGGGAATAAAAACGGCATCTCGAAACGGTGCTAACTCACCCGAGCGCCCCGGCGCTTCCCTCTCGTGCACACCTTTCCACCTCTTTCCCTCTGACCCTTTTTCCCTACGCGAGAAACACGCCTCACATCTGCACCGAAGACAACCAAAAGGGGCGCTCCTTTCATTATTTTCGTTTTGTCAATGATACGAGAGATACGCCCTTTTTACACTGAGCTCGAATGACTCCTACGAGCCCGATTTCTTTCGGCTGTGCAACACTCGGCCTCGCGATTTCTGCACAGCTCGAGTGCGAAAATAATCGTTAGCTTTGTCGAGAACCGACACGGGAGGAACGCGAAATCGTTGTCCCTTCGAGAAGGGAACGTGAGCCTTGTTCAAACGCGTATATATTTTTCGAGAGTGTGCGAGCGAGAGAGGGAGAGGATTTTCTATAGAAGATAAAACGTGGCGACGATTTGTCGTTCCCGATGTGGAATTTCGTCGAAAAGTTAGTTTTGTTTTCGATCCCTCGTAACTCTGTCTCTCTCCCTCTTACTCCGAACACCGAGAGATGCACTTTCGCACTCTTCCAATTCCAGAGCCCTTTTCTCATCCTTCTTTCGCCATCGGCTCGAATCGTCCTTTATTCTCTCAATGCTGGAACAAATAGAAATGTATGCGGTCTTTTCTTTGTTTTTTTCCTGACGCTGTACAAGAAAGCCGAGATTGATTAATGAATTAATCAGGTAACGAGAAACCTGTGAGGTTAAGTTCATTAATTGATTAATCTGTCAACCAACAAATCGATTTACAAAGCAAACGCAAATGGAAAATTAATTAATTGATGAATCGATTAACCAATAACTCGATTTACAAAGCAAATGCAAATGAAAAATTAATTTATTGAATATTCGATTAACCAACAACTCGATTGACAAAGAAAATGCAAATGGAAAATTCATTAATTGATTAATCGATTTACCAATACCTCGATTTACAAAGCAAATGCAAATGAAAAATTGATTAATTGATCAATCGATTAACCAACAACTGGATTTACAAAGCAAATGCAAATGAATGACGATTCGATAAATCGTCACGTTACCTTAGTGTTTTTTTTCCATTTCAATCGTTCTGAAAAAAACGAATAAATATATAAATAAATTACTGAGATTCAAGCAACAAGGGAAAATATTCGACGAATCGTCCACGAAGGAACGAGTTCACGCGCGAACTCGTCCGACGGTTTAACGAACGAAGATTAAATCCCCGTATAAAACGCTACACCTCATTACTGTCGATTCATCTTGGTGAGTTTGTAAAAATAATTTCCTTTCAATTTAGCGCGTCTGGCATCGGACTCGCGCGTAACGTTCCCGATGGTCACCTCGAGGCTTCGGCGCTATAGTCGAACGTTTTTTTCTTCATTTTTTTTTTCTTCGTTTTTTTTCTTGTTTTATTTACATCATACGGATGCATATTTCGAATCGGTTATTGCGCGGGCCTAATTACTCGCACGTTGTTAACATAAATTAGCATTCGGTGCGTATGAATTAACCGTGAGCAGACAACCGTGATCATAATCCGTGTATGCCCCCGTCTATACCTATGGTATAATCGTTCGAACGTGGACGCAACGATACTCCGGATACATCTATGTAAAAGTGAATGAATTAGAAATTGAAAATTAACACTGGGCTCCCCATCGGAGCCACCTTGGTGAATTATACCGCAGCTGGTTTTTTTTTTTATGGGAAGACGATGCAACTCGATGTGTAACGATGCACACATGAGCACATAGACACATTCTTTGCCTCCTCGAGGTTCGTAATTCGAGTCCGACAATTTTCACAATTTGCAGGTCCGGGCACGAGCTCACATGGCCTAATGATACAGTACACAACTCTCATTTCCGATGAATTATTCTATCATTGGGCTGGGGCTGAGAGTGAGAGAAATCGGATCGGCAGGGTGAGGGAGGGAGGGAGGACAGGGACTTCCCATTGACGTCTTTTCTTAGTCTTCTATCTTTTTTTTTCTCTTTTTTCTTCGAAGCATCGAGTGTACGCGGATCCAAAAAGAATTAGCATTATTCATGTCCAGTCGAGCTGGGTAGGAGGTCGAAATGGATGACTGAAAATCAGGATTGTGCGAATAAAGTGTTTTGAATAGTAGAGTAGGGTTGATAAAGTACCTATTTAAAAGAAGCATTTGGACGTTTGTGTACAAAGTTTTTTTTGTGGATGGATATCAAAAAATTAAGAAAGGATTTTGGATATTTGAGGAGTTGTAGGTCTTGATGGAATTTGATGGATTATTTTGGAATTTTTTTTACTGAATTCTTTGGCAATTATTAAAGTGTGAAGTTATGAACGTATTTATTGTACAAGGGCGAAAAATGAAACCCCTTTTTTTTAAGCGAGTGAGGAAGTTGATAGGCCAATCGGACGGTTTGAATTGTTGATCTCAAAAAAATATAAGTAATTGATCACTCAAACAGATGTTTCTAATTGACAAAATGATCTGTTGGACGAAACCGATAAATCAGTTGATGAAGTCATTTTAATCGATCGATTTCGAGAAATCGTTTACGTCCTTTTGAAAATCATTGGCTTCTCCGGAAAATCTGTCAAATTTTTCCTAGCTATTTGATAGTTGCAATCGCTAGTTAACTTTCGATCTCCGAGTGCCCGAGTAAAGTACCTGATCCATGTAAGGCCCACCTTATTTGTTTTTAAGTACAAAAAAAAACTGTAAACGTTGAAACAACACAAAAATGTTGATTTAATTATTTATTCAATAATCAACGTATTAATAATCATTTTGATTCAGAAAACAATGTTTACTATTAACTATAAGCTTTTTTGAAAAAAGGGTCTTCTTGGCCTTATTCAGACCACTGTTCCTAATAAAGCCATATCAGTTGTAACTCGGACAAAAAAAATAAAAAATATATATAATCTTCAATTTTTAACTTTAATTTTGATAACAACATGTATAGTGCTGATAAACCGCTACATATAATTATAATAAAGATTCACTAAGGGCCGATTTTTCAATAATCAGTTAACTTCTATCTGAGGAATAAATATGGCGGTTTGACATATTTTCTATACAAAAGCTGTCAAAACGTCAAACTTATTCTTCAGATAAAAGTTATAATTTTGTGATCGTCGAAATTAAATAAACGCCTACGTGCGAACGCGCTGCCTTCAATCGTCTAAAAATTTGTTTTGGTTTGCCACAGCACAGCGGTGTCTATGGCAATTGGAACCATTCAAAGTCAGACACTCGACGATGAATGGTCAATCCGTTTGACTTTGTAGTTTTGGATAACTAAAAATGTGGGCTTTATTAGGCACTAGGTTATACATGGGTCAGATGCGTTAGACGTTGAACCTTTTTTATTCAATTTGAATTGCTTGATTTGAATTGCTTCCATATCGATGAAAATGTCAAAATCGTTGGTTCTTTAATACGAAAACGTGACGTATTTTCCCTTTTAGATTGGGCGCTCCAAACACGATGTTTTTGGAAAAAAAGTCATCAGTTACGGTGGTCGCGTATCTCGGTATTGAAGTGCGAAGATAGGTATTATCAGTCGCGTGTGATCGGTTAGGAGATTCTCCTTCGGGAGAGTCAACGACGGGAGAAAAACGATGAAACGAGAGAGGTTGGAATGAGACTTCGGGTACAGGGATGAGAGAGGGTGTGGGTGCGAGAGAGGAATATTTCCCTCTCCCTGAGATAAAGGGAGAGGGAGAAAGGTGCGCGGGCGGTAAATCGGAATCTCGACAAAGAGGCCGAGCATCCATAATTCAAGCAATCCAGTCGTTTGGTGTGTACGTTGCGATTCTCTTCCCCTCATCGTCTCATGTCCTCCTGAGATTTCTCTCTTCGTCTCACGAGAAACGACGATGGTATTATACAGAGGCGCCGATTGGCTTGGGGCGTCGCGAGATCGTTGTATACGTGCGTTTGGCTCCCGGTACGACACCCGCGCAACACCTTGTCCGGGCCTCTTTCTTCCCGCGTCGCGCGCTCTTACATGTTAATTTTCCTTTCTCCCCCGCCCGTCTTTGGATCCCCCCTAAACGATCATACCCGCATTATCTTCACATTTCAACCCCACGGGTCTTTCCAACCCCCCAAAAATTTGTTTCACGGTTAAGTACTGTTTTGACATCACCGATCGAAACTTTTCTTTCAAAATTACAAAGTCGATGAAAATCTCGAATGGCGTTTCGAAAAGCTTCTGGAAAATGGTTGCGTTGAAAAGAGAGCAATCGGGTTTTTGGAATTGACCAGCTGATCGATTAGAAAAAAATGAACTGGATAGCAAGTACGATGGTTTCATTGGTCGAGATTATGAATAAAGAAAGGTCATTGATCAGCTTGTCAATTAATCATTATCGTGAATAAAATCGATTAGGATTGAAATCGATTTGTGCTTAAAATCGATTATTCACTTGGGATTAAAATGGATTCGGATTGAAATCGGTTCGTGCTTAAAAATCCACTTGTGATAAAAATCGATTATCCACTTGCGATTAAAATCGATTATCGCCGAGTGATTAAAACTGATTATCGATTCCAGCTAAGAATTGATTATCGACTCGTGATTAAAATCGATTATCGAATCCTGGTTGAAATCGATGATCGATTTGCCATTAAAATCGACTATCGAATCCTGCTTGATATCGATTATCGATTAGCGATTAAAATCGATTACCGACTTGTACTTAAAATCAATCATCGTTTGGTCATTAAAATTGATTTTCCTTTTGTAATTCAAATCGAATGACGAACGAATATTTTACCTGTTCAGTATTTCAAGATACTTAATTATATTCGATTAACATAATTTGTAATTTTACCCTAACCACGACCTGTCACAATTTTTCCTCGATATAGTTCTGATTAGAGATATATTGATTAGAGAGATTATGATTCGTATGATTCGATTGAGTATGATTTTCCGAAAATTTCCGGAGAATCCGTGCTAAAGGGGACAAGTAAATGAAAAGAAGACGGATCTTGGTAGAATATGGGTGCAATAATTGCGCAGTGATAAGATCTCGAAGAGTGACGGAATTTCCGATGTGCAGTATATTTTTCGAATTCGAATTGAGTAATTAAGTGTGTACATGAGTAGCTCGATGTCATTGTGTACATATATGCGTGTAAATACGTGTTTGCGTATATTCGCGGTGCATACGTGGATAATGATGCATATATAGTATTTCTGCGAGGTTCATGCTGTGCCATTAACGCGGGCACGAGGCTCGGCATGCATGCACAACGCCTTAATGCCACATCCGCGCGAATTATCGCGATATACGTACAGGGAAACGCTTTTTCTCGGCAGCGTATGTTTGAGCCTTGCGTTCACATGCGATCCATATTTTTGCCCTTGCCTTTGTGCATATTTAAAAACGCCAAAAATCATACTTTTTTTCAGTTCCCTGCTCGATGTGCAGAGAACGTCTTTACCATGAGTAAAAATGGATTTCAGGGTTTCATCATTGTTCGTCATTTCTAATCACTCCAAAACGATGGTTCCAGCAATGTTGAGCATAGCTTTTTGGATTTTTATATTTTTGTTTACGAGCTTATTGAATTTTTATATTTAAAAAAAAAACGAAAGGAAAAGTATAAACGGATTGTATTTAATTGATTAACCAACAATTCGAACGACAAAGAAAAAGCAAATGGAAAATTAATTAATTGATTAATCGATTAACCAACAACTCGATTGACAAAGAAAATGCAAATGGAAAATTCATTAATTGATTCATCGATTAACCAACGACTTATTAGCTTATTGTATTTTTTTTTGGAGACATGGGAGCTCGTTAACGTATTGTACTACAAAAAAAAAAAACAAAAAAAGGGAAAGAAAAGTATCAACGGATTTTAGAATTTTTGGAATAGTCTAAAAACGTTATTGGTGATCCATAAAATAGTCGTAGGCTCGTTGAAATAACACCGTAAAATATCGCATTAATTAATCGTCTAGCGTGGTTTGGTGCGCCCGAGTCCCAGGATTTTCGCACGAGACTTCGTGCAACGTCGGAAAAGCAACGCCAACCGCATGCGATCCAGTGATGCAACCCACGACGTTAAACTTCCTCGCGTTACCTTCTTATCGTCGCCATTTTAGTTTCACTGTTAGCACGAGAAAACCGTGTGTAATCGAGCTCAAGGCTGTCTCGCCTGTCTTGATTTTTCTCCATTCTCACAGCGGTACATCCTTCCCTTTCCTTCCACCCTCGTCCTTGTGGCTATTGACCAATTTTCCGCTCACGAATTCGCGTGTTCTCCGAGTCCAACGGTGAACGAAACATCCGCTCAATAATTGGCGGATTTTAAGGGATGAAACGTCCACGATTTCTCGTTTCACGTCGAAATCGAGGGAATACAAAAAAGTTGAGTTTTTGCCACGTTTCTTTTAAATAAAAACTTATTTTTTCTATCGTTATCTGCTTTCACTTTTTTCTTTTTTTTTTAACTTTTTGTTCTGCCTTTCTTGAAAGTTATCTACGCTTTTTGTTAAATGTTTCTTTTTCTTTAACTTTTCCTCTTTTTCCTTTCTCTCAACGTTTTATTCACTTTGCTTTTCATTTGGCTTTTTTTCTGCAACCTCTTTTATCCTTTTTCTTTATCTTCCGCTTTTTCTATAATTTTCTATGATATTCGTTTCTGCATTTTCTTTTATTCATTTTCTCGCTTATTGTTTTTCTTTTTTTTCTCTAACTTCGCCTCTTCTTTTTTTTTTCTATGACTTAACTTTCCGTTATTTTTTTCTACAAAGTTCCTTATCTGCTTTCTTTTCGCTGTTTTCTTGATTTTTTAACGCACATTTTACGTTCTCCTTTGTGCTATTTTACATGTTTTTATCGCGACCTTTCATTTTTTTCTTCACCTTCTTTATCTTCTTCTTTTTTCTTTCGTACTTTATTCGATTTTTTTTATGTTCGTTTATTTCTTCTTGACCCAACTTTTCTTTCTTTCCCTTTTTGGATAATTCTAAACATTAAGTTCTCAACTTCTTTTCAATTGCTTTTCAACATACGAAGGAATCGCATTTTTTTTTTTCAGAAACGTGGAAAAAATGCGAGTACGTCGTATGTGAAAAAGTAATAATTTATTGATTAAATATGAATACGTCCTTCGCGAGGTAGCGTGAATTAGACTGCGAAGAGCGGGTCGACAATATCCCCCCCACTTCCGCCTCTCCGTCGCTCGTTATCTATTGTCCACTTTTTTTTTCCTTTTTTTTTGTCATCCGCCATGTCACACGATTCCGTGCACGCAAGATTTTTCTTTTTTGTCGCCATCATTAAAGTTTTATTCGAGCTCCATAGCGCGCGTGTAATGTTGGATTCGTATGCAGCACATGTACAGAAAAGCACACAAGGACATGGGAATATAAGTTGTATACTAGAAAAGGCCGTGTCGCATCGAAAAACCTTACAATATGTCGATGTCGCGTGACGTGCACTTTCCACGAGATCACCAGTTCGAGATATAGCTAATGGAAGCGTGGCCAATAAAAGCAACATTAATATGCCCCGCATTGCATATATACCTGGACAATAGTTACACTAAGTGTATAGATCGTGAAAAAAAATTAAAAGAAAACAACAATAATTTTTCGCGATCGCCCGAATGTTTTTTCGTATTTGGAAAATTATATTTTCGATTATTGTCAAGGAAGGAGAATAGGAATTCAACACCTTAATAATTTAAGGAAAAATATATAATCGTGCCACTTTTGTGTCGCAACAAAATTTTGTATTTGAGTAAATGAGTGGTATTTTGAAAATAAGGTATAAGTATGGGCATTTCATGCCGATTCGACCTGGGTCGAACCCGGCGCCTCTCCGATTTGACCCATGATTTTTTATGTTGTTGTACTATCTCTGAAAATATTTCTATCGGTTTTTTGAAAAATATTTGACAATTATTCATTTTTCAAATATATATAAAATTTGGATTGCGATACAAAAAAAAAACATGAAACAGCACGACATAATACTATCTCTGGAAATATTCCTATCGATTTTTTGAAAAATATTTGACAATTATTAATTTTTCACATATACATAAAATGTGGTATGCGATACAAAAAAAACATGAAACAGCACGACATAATACAGTATTGGGAGATTAGCCGATATATTTTTTGTGAAAACAATTTTTTTCAAAATTGCCTAGAAGTTATTTAATTTTTGCAAAACTTTGATACAATTGTATAATTCAATATTTAATAATTCGTTAATTTGGTTTCCATCAGTCCAAGAATAGAGCTTGGAAAGTCCTCTGAGACCAGCCCTCTACTTTGTAAGTGGCTCGTTAAAGAGGTTTTAACATTTTACGTATAATGGTATGTAAATTATCGCCAGTTATATCTCGGGGATCCAGGACTGTTTCCGGTGAACCGCGGGCCTCCCGTTCAACCGCGAGACCATTTTTTTTCACTTCTCCAAAACCGCACGATCGTGGTTTTGTCCGAGTTTTATTGAGGTGTTTTCGCCACACACGAGCTCCGTTGATTTGTGGCTTCGGGGGTCTCGTGCGCGTCTTATTCTCGTTGCTTTTTTTTTCATCACCGCAAAATTCGGGGATCAGCTGGCGCCGGGACAGATGCTCCGGAAACGAGAGAAAATCCTTATAAGGTTTTACTGGTCGATCAAAACGTTACTCCAAAATGGTACAGTCCGAAAACAAAAAAAAATGTCAATTTTTTAAATTAAATTGATACGATTAGATAATTTTATTATTATCAATAATTACCTACAAACTTAATATTTATATATAGAGTTTTTAAATAATTGTCCTATGAATTAATTTATTATGTTATGAACTAATTAATTATTTATTTAATTAATCAAAATTGTTTCAATAAATGTTAAAATAAACCTTTCACTTTATTTTCTAAAATGACAGCCAAACGCAACAGCGTCTGAATTGATCAGTGAAAAATTCTAAACTTATTAATTTATTATTATTCAATAAATAAACATTCCTCAAATGTTCGAAAATTTCAGTGGCTCTTGAATATTCATCCGGTAATCGTTGTCTTGTGAAAAAAGGGCAAAGTTCAGATCCATTTTCGTATCTCGTTGAAACCTGCCCAGTGAATTGAAAAAAAAAGAAACCATTAAGAGATACGAATTAAAAAGTGAAAAGTGGTAGGAAAAAAATCGTTATGGAAGATCGAATGAAACGGTAGTCTGGAATAGGCGGCGTCTTTTGTACAGCTTCGAGCTACAAATGATGAAACGGTTATTAACAGGGTCTCATAATTATCGGGCTGTATCCACACCAACGTGAACTCCAGTCAGTGGCAGGCATATAACTTTATTTTTTTATGTCAGTCCCGAAGTCCGCTAAGATTCGGAATTAGAGGGCTCGAAACGTTTTTATTAAGCCCGGCAGCAGGTGTGATCGTTTTGTATAATAACTTTCCGATCATTCTTTTCTTGGTCCAGGTCTGGTGGATCCCTCGTGAAATGTGTGGGATCGAAAATACTCCCATTCATTTTCTTTGCCCACCAATTAATTAATTCACTGTCAATATTTAACAAAAACGATCGTACATCCGTCCCATTCCCTCCACCTTCCAGACTACGCCAATTATTTTCCTTAAAATATTAATTGACTTTGCAATTGAAAAATCTGGACTGACCTTCATCAGATTTTTGCGATAGACAGCTATATTAATTAACAATTGTTTTCCTATGGAAATCCTTTTGTTTAAAATACAAATCAATTTTGCAATTACAAAACGTAATGTTTTTTAAGAAATCAACTGTGCAATTCAAAAACGTAATGTTTTTTTAAGAAATCAATTTTGCAATTACAAAACGTAATGTTTTTTTAAGAAATCAATTTTGCAATTACAAAACGTAACCTCACGTTTCGGATTCTCTCGCTTCGCAACCATATTAAAAATTGGCTAGCTACACTAATTTTTTTTTTTTTTTCAACTACTAAAATCACTATTACGATTAGAAAATATATTCTTCCCTTCTCCAAATGCTTTAACTAGTCAATTTTAGAAATTAACGATTGACTACCTGCTCCAATGTTTTTCTTTGAAAAAATGACAAATCTTGTAATTAAAAAGCGTAGCGTGACCTTCACCAGATTCCGTCACTAGGGAGCTGACCGGAGCAGATTAATTAACAATGGTTCTAGAAATATACGAAAGAAATTGACAAACGTGTGAGCCTCGAAGGGAGGTTAGCTGTTAGGTCGATCCAGGCATCAGTTCCGAGCTGTTCAGTATGCTAAACCGTGGCTACCCTGACGCGAGCATTATGTAAAGTACGTCGGTTTATTTCGGCACGAGAAGAGAGAGAGAAAGAACGAGGTGTAGAATGTGCTATATAGGTTAGAACGAAAGCGAGGGAGGAAAGACTCCTTGGATAGGCCCATGGACTGGCGTTTTGCTGGCTTATCAGATCGCGTGTTCGCAGGCTACCAAGGCTCGCGAGAGAGAGAGAGAGAGAGAGAGAGACTGCTATAACGTGATCCCTTGCCCTTCCCTTCGACCTCTTTCCCTGCGTACATGAATTACACGATGGCGTACAAAGCCATGGAAAGGTGACCAAAAGTTAGCCTTCGTTGGGTAGATTTTTCACTACTGATTTTGGCACGGTCCTTGAACCTTTAAGACGAGATGGAAACTGATAACACCACCAAAATAAACGTTTTTGACAATTACGTTGTGCCAGAAAAACTGTTTGATCGTACGACTGGGAAACGCAGTTTTTACGTCATAATTAAAGGTCCAAACGTTTTAGGGAATGTCCTGTATCCTGATGTGGAAAATACTTTATTTATCCTGTTGTCAAGAAACACCAGTTAAAGTATCCGTTACGTCGTTATTTAACATTTAAAAAAGACGATTAAAGCAATTCTTAACGATTGCCACAGTTTAAAGATTCCCTTAAAGAATGACTATTAATTCTTTTAAATAAGTCTAATTCTTTCGGCTTTATAGTAGCTGAACTTCTTAAAAGCGAAAATAATTTTTGCATAAGTTGCATGAATGTTGCTTCGGAGAAAGAAAAAACATTGAGAAGGTGCAAAAATTGAAACGAATAATGTTCAGAACGATCACGAAGTTACTAAATGCATAAATAATTCATAAACTTTTTTAATGTATGCACGAATAAATGTCTAAACTAGTTTTTTATTAATTTTTCTTATTCCTTTATAATTTCATTAATTTTTCACTTAACCTGTTTGACTCGTTGCAAATCTCTTTTCTAACTTTTCAAACTATTAATGAATTTAATGAAATTCGCTGTACATCTTTGTTCGTGTATATAAACATAAAAGTTCGAACAAAGTTTCAATAATCTTTTTTATTTCTTCTTCAATATTTTATTTATTAACCTTGATTTTTTATTTGTAACGGAACAGGAGGTTTTCAACTGCTTTAATTGTTAATAAATTTCATCCAATATTACAGCTTTGTTAGTGTGTGTACAAACAAATGTTCAAACAATTTTTCACTTACCATTCTCTTTCCTTCACAATTAATTTGTTTTTGTTATTAACTTTATTATCTTTAATGTTCCAGTTGTCCCAGTAACTTAACCCCTTAAATTTTAAAGGCGTTTGAAAGAGGAACTTTGCATCGTTGATCATCGAGAACCCATTGAAAATTGAAGGATGGAAATACGACTTTAAAAAATGACAGTGATGGAGGATCCTGACGCCATTTTGGTATGCAGCAGGATGCTCCGAATGTCGCAATGCGCGAGGTTTCATCGATCGAAAATTTCATTCTTTCTGGATTTTGTAAACAATGAGTCTCTGGGTGATGCAATTATGGGGGGGAAACACTAGATGAAAAAAAAAAACTCAACAAAAGATTCAAAAGGAGCGAGAAAATTCTCCCCCTGGTAGGCGGGGAGGAAAAGGTGAAGTCCAGAATGGCGGATTTGAGACTAGCCAGCCGAGACCGTCGGTCACGCGAGAACCACGTCGGTTTCCCCGTGCTCCTTCTCCCAGTCTTCGTTACTTGTGCCTCTTTTCCTCTTTTTTTTGTGCCTCTTTTGCCTCCCCTCGCTTTTCACTCTTTCCTCGTTACACATCGCAGAATTAAAGGTTTGACTCTTTTTTTTATCCATCTTCTTCTATCATCGTACACACCTGCGTAGATGGCAAAGCATCAATCAAAAAATTCAGTCCCTCAACTCACGAAAGTTTCGTTTTCTTATCTACTCGAAGAACTCAATGTGGACATCAAGTTTTTTATTAAAAAAAAACGTTCGATTAATTGGTCAATATTTTTTTATCATTTGCAATGAATACTTTTTTGTTGCATTCCTATTCTTATAAATAGGCTCATTTTATTTCGTAATTTAAGAGGATTCAAGTACTGTAAAAGTTATAAAAACTGCTCGTCGTTTTTCATTATGATCTTTAACGTTATTATGCTTTGAGGAAATTGAAATAGCGTCAATCGAAAAATTCAGTTCTAGAACTCACGAAAGTCTCGTTTTCTTAGCTACTCGGAGAATTTAATGTCGGTATAGTGTTTTAGTTAAAAAAAAAACTTTTGAAAAATTAATTAGTTTTCTTTCGCAACGAATACTTTTTGTTGCATTAATATTCGTACAATTCAGCTCGTTTTATTCCGTAATTTGGGAGGATTCAAATACTGTGAAAATTAGAAAAACTATTCGTTGTTTTCCATTAGTTATCATCTTTAATGTGATTTTCCTTTGAAAAAATTGAAAGAGAAATTCATAATTGGATTTTTGCTGGTGGAAATACAATGAAAATATTCCAAGGCCAAATTTGGCCTTGGAATATATTTGGCCAAGGACTCATTTGCAGAGTCCTTAACACTCGAAGGTATTTCATGAGATCGTGTATCGAATTTTGACAAAAAGTATTATCAATTTAAGTTGTACTTCTTAATTATTTAAAATATTTTTTTAACTCGCCACTTTCAACAACTTTGTAAATTTCGACAGTAAAAGCGATGGAGCCAAGGTGTATTATTCAACAATAGCGAGGAGAGAGATCTTCCAAGAAAAATGAGTGAACTATCAATTGATAATTCAAGTTAATAACAATTGATCAACAATAATCAATCACAAGGACGTTTGGAATTTCCTCTTGGAAAATTCGTTATCTCTGTCACCTGAGGAACAATTTCCACTGGTACGTTCTCGACAACACGAGGGAACGAAACGGGCGAGAAACACGAGAATCGCCGCGGAAGCAAGCGTAATTTTGTAATTATCCTCATTCCCGATTCTGCGTTTGAAAACATGTGGAAAACGCGTGCATCGTAAATTAGAGTCTTCTTCGTCGGTCTGTTCGAATCGTTACACGATGTATGGAAAGAAAATTAAGCGCTGACGATCAAAGGGGCGTATCTTCTTCTCGACTTCTCGACGCCGTGAAAAACTTGCATAAACGCGAGAACAGCAAACATTCTTATACTGTATAGATTCCACCAACAGCTTGTGAATATACATCATTAATTACCGACGCGTATACAATTAAATTATGATGAAACGCGCCTCGCAATTCACCTGAAAATCTTTCGCAATTGGGATACTCTTCGTCAAAGTATACACGCGTTTTCACTTAATCAGGATCCAATTGCTGATCCATTATTTTTTGTAATTGCGGTTCTCACGTTTGAGATCTTGATCAGAAATCGAGGAATAATATTAGGTTCGTAATATCAGGAGTAGTAAAAATAAATCCATGATATTTCAAAGCCTTTTTTTCAATCATTTATTCATTAGAAAAATCATGGATGTATTTTGACTACACCTAATAAATACCTATAAAGATTCAATAAATTACGTAGGGAGTATGCAGGACTAAAAAATTTAATAGGGGACAAAGTAGAGTCACCAGAAAAGGTTCGCCAACCTGGTTTCGATGTAACCAGTGTAAGACTAGGGTTTGATTCAATAGCTAAATGCCAAATTGGCAAAATGGGGCCAAGTATTAGCATTGTATGAACGAATCAGTATAAACAGCTTCGATTAAGTCGTTCGTGGTTTTTCAATTACTAAACTCGGCTGATCGACGATTAAATTAATTGACTTGATAAATATTTGTTTTGTTAAATAAGTATCACATAATATTGATTTATCAAATAATTGAATTAAACGATTAAATAATAAATCGAATAATGAAAAATTGAAATAATTAGTGATAAAAAAACTTCGGGTCATTAAAAATGTATTATATTTAACATTTGTGAATCTTTCAATAAATAATATACCTACTGTTCTTATCGCCTTTATTCATACACGGAACGAACATTCATTTAAATAATTCCGTTCTTTTTTACATTTTTACAGCTTATTACCATCGAATATTTTTCATAGGAAAACTTATTTCTTCGGAAGCAGAATAAAGTAAAATTCAATGTAATCCCAACCAAAGCCCTAATTGATATTCCACGCAGCCAAGAAGTGAACAGAAATTTAATTCCTGTCTAATTGTCATTAATTCATTCGTTTCAGATTAATCAAATCCGAATCAAATCGAGTAAAATTTAATGAGCCCAGAAGCAAATATCCAAGTCACTTTCACGTTTTGGTTTCGCGGCAGTCTTTTTTTTTGTCTTGTTACGTGCGAGAGCTAAAAATCGCGTGGTAGCCGGCGGCTGGCCACGCGTCCGTTTACTCTCGTCGCGAATTATTACAGAAAAACAAAATTACACGACGTGGATTGTATTCGTGTTTGTAGAGGAGAAATGTAGCAGCTGATCACCGGAACCGCGTTTTAAGCACATAACGATCATGCTAATGCTCGCGTTTTGCTATTCCGTATAGTGATTATCTGTACCAATGTAAATGTGTGTATGCGCGCTTGTATATATAAATATATATATACATATATACACATTTATACATACTTTGGGACCACGAGCTCGATCGTTCCATTTCTGAAGCACGATCACGCAAATTATAAGATATATCTTGAATAAGACTCACCCAAACGTTTTCAATATTTATATAAATCCTAATCCCTTTCCCAATTGGACGTTTACCAGTATTTTTGTTTCTATTTATTTTCTCAAGGCGTCTTGATTCCCCGTTGTTGATTTTCTTTGCCACCTGCGCAGGGAAGATATACGACGTGTACCTACATGACACAAAAAAGAAAAGATGGAGTTCCACTTTTTTTTCGGACAGCCAACGATTTTTACTTTTTTTTTTCGTTCTTGGGGATCACCTCGATTCGAACGATCCAATTGACCATTGCTTCGTTCGAATCAGCCCTCGATAATCGTGGATGAATAACCAAAGATGACCTCTATGGATTTTTGAAATTAATTTGACATTTATTTGAATTTGTTTTGAGTTATTATTTTGTCTCCAGCAATGTAGAGGATCAATGACATCTGTATTATTTTTCAAGCTTATGTGTTGTGGGTAAAAAATACTTGAGAAAAGGTAATAAATAGACTTTGTTATCGCGTTTAGCAGTCAGTCTATAAAATAGTGAAACGATTATTTTGACGATTAATTGATAATAAACTATCGGAAAACTGTATTGTGCGTTTCTGTAATTATTGATAACAATTACTCCACCCGAAACATGTGGAATTTAAAAATTAAGTAACTTTCACGAACGTTTTGAACAGAAGTGTCGTCCAATTTTTGTTTTCCATTGTTATAGAAAATAAAAGATTAAACAAAAAATGTTACTTTATCAATGAACTAATCACAAGGTTAAACATATAAAACTCCATGTTTTAGGGTTGTAAATAAGCCTCTGCCCAATTTGGACAAACCTTGCGTTCACCTATGAAGATCGATGGAAGGATAACTTGAAGATAAAAAATAGTTAAAAAATGTTTATAATATCTGGGATATATCCCGTGCCATTTATATTTCCGAAACTTTTGTTAATTCGATCACCAAAATTTCGAGTAGCCTAGGCAATCGAGTCCGTACAGATTGCAGGTGTCTTCACTGCGCGGTGCATTTATCGTCGCATTGGCTCGAGCGATTGTCCGTAAATGGACAATTGAGGCGCGCGCACACGCGAGCCGTACTGAATATGTGCTAAAAAAAAAAAGGAAAAAAGGAAGAAAAAAATAAACAGCGCGTGTTACGCGATAATCGATACGAATTCCCGAGTTAACCCTCAAAAGGGCGTTGAAGGAAGTTTTATTGGGTGTCAAGTCTGGTTGTTTACGCCCGTTTCTTGGATGCTCGAGAGGACGCCGTGTAAACGCGCGTACACGCGTGTTTTGGATGGCTGTACGTGCATTGAGCATTGCATAAAATGCTTTTCAATTCCCTCGAGTGGAAAGCCCCATTCAGCCGGAGATACGCATGCAAAACAGAGAGAAAACGCGAACGATCGTCGGACCAAGGTATAGCCCTACCTACAATCATATCCATATATATACCTGAACGAATATCAACGTGTATGTTCCACAGCTAATGCACGCATTGTTCGCAAGACTAAAGTACACGAGCCAGATAAACCAACAAACGATTATACGCGGGTGTGCACGTGTGCGAGCACACCCCGATCTCCAACGGGAAATACAGGCAGCTTTGCGATCTACGCCACTTCCACCAACTTCCATTCCAAATTTACAAAACTCCGGCTCACAGTGTTCGACCACACTGGTGCACTGTTGGATTAGCCATATTCTGGTCGTCCACCTGGCCGGAATGTAAATCAGAATTTCAAACACTTCAAAATACTTTTAACTGCATTTTAAGTAAAAAAAATATAGACATATATATATATATATATATATATGTATGGGGGATTCCATGCCAATTCGACCTGGGTCTGACCCGCGATTTTTTATGTTATTGTACTATCTCTGAAAGGCGCTTGAGAATTTTTTCAGATTTTTTTGGAATGTTTTCACTTCAGAATATTTTTTATAAACAAACAACTAACGCCCAAATTTGCAAAGGGGAAAAAATTACAAAAATCTTGTGTCACATATCGAACACTGTGAGCATTGAAAAAAGTCGGCACACTTTTCGTTCTGCTTACAACGCGCTTTAGACCTAAACCTAAAAAGTAATTTGATTAACTTCAGCTATACGATACTTTTAAAATATTCAAAACGAGTAAAAGCCATCGAGACTGGCATGTTTGGAATATCCCAGTTGAGGCCTCAACCTTTGGATAGTCGGAAAACAGGCTTGGTATGGGATATTTCCTTGAAGACCCTGATGAATCCGTCAAGATGAGAATTGGGGGATTTTTTTTGGACATCTACAAGTACTCCAAAGAATATTTCATTTAAAACAAAAATTGAAAATGGCAGCTCAGTGGCCGGTAGAATGAACGATTTTTTGAGTTTCAAGAAAGCTTTAAAGACAATTTTTTTTTATCGTTATTTACTAGCGTAACTAGAAACGTGTGCTAGCGAATACGTGATTAGGTAGAAGATATGTCGACGAAAAGAATCAGGTAAAAGATTGTTAGAATGAGTTCTACTGGGTGCCAATTTTCATCCTACCATGATCAATTATTTCGAGCCATGAATTGGTACCTACTCTTCATCGTAATCCTTCCAACGTTACGCGTTCCCAATGAATGTTCAAAAAGTACTTCGAAGTACTTCACTCGGTGATTGCAAAATTGGTGTTGCCTAGGCAGATCGTTTCATGCTGTTCGAAGCAGTCGATATTTTAAGGGCCTTAATAGATGAAGTTCGTACTCACGTATAATACACTTTTAAACAGTGGATATCACGAGTGTACAGTTTGTCAACGTACTGGCGAACTACATTGAGGTATTCTTTACATAGATGAATATATACAGGCTTGGCCAAAAGTATTAGGCATCCCATAATTTTTCTATCCGGACGAAAAATTGAATTTCTCGGTGAAAAAAAAATCGTGAAAATTTGTTCAACAAACGAAATTGAAGCTAATAGTAACCTCTACGAACATCTAATCTCTACATTTCGGGATCATCATTTTTCAAAGCATAGCAAGCGATTATGCAAAGTTCGAAACCAGTGGGAAATTCCACAATTTTCGAAGTGACGTACCGGCTACAAAAAAATCGCAAAAATAAGAATAAAAAAGCAAAAGGAAGCGATTTTTATCCTCCTTGAAACGCCGTTTGGTAAATTGAGTTACGATCATTTTTCGCCGAGATATCGAATTTAATGTCAGAACAAAAAACTTAGAAAACGCCTGAACCTAAAAAAATGGTGATCCCGGAAATTAGAAATTAGATGTTTGAAGAGGTAACTGTTAGCTTCGGTTTCGTTTTTTGAACATATTTTTACGATTTTTTTTCGCCGAGAAATTCGATTTTTCGTCCGGATAGGAAAATGATAGGATGCCTAATACTTTTGGCCAAGGCTGTATATATATATATGTGGTAGTAGAGGCAGAGCTGAAAGAGAAAGGGAGGTTCTAGCGAGAGATATTTCCACCCTCGTAGCGTTTGCACGGATACACACACAATTCAACGTGTGAATATGTGTTAAAAAATATATATATATATATGTATATTGTAAAATACGCAAGTATCGTAGTGGATGGAAATATCTCGCGTTCGAACCTCCCTTTCTCTTTAAACCCTCTGTTTCTCCTGCATCGCCCATTGTGTCACGCGTTGATAATTTTAAAACAAAAGAGCGCCAGCCCGTGTGCATTGTGCAAAAATCACGCTTGCGTTTACAGTGAAGCGGGATAGTATACTCGGATTCGAATCGCCACACAGTCAGCCCCAAGCGTATTCGCTGCTTACAGTAGCGAGATCCAACCCCCATGTTAGCTTGGATTTCATATATTTATACGTCGATGTACGGGAACTGGGGGCGAGTACACTTGGGTATGTGTTCATTTAATCCGATATAAAGGGATCAGTCAAATTTAACGACTTTTTAAAAACTGATCTACATATATTAATTTTATTATTTTAGATAAACAGATTTTGTGTTTGTGATGTAAAGTATGTATTTTTAGTGAAAGCTTCAGTTATTTTTATAATATACGTATTTTTTAATACATTTTTATTTGATGAATTACATTTTGGTTTTAACTAAATCTTCACTGTTCATTACATTTTTATTTGTTAAATTTAATTCAGTTTTTAACTAAGTCGTTATTTGGAATTAAATCTTTGTTTTATAAATTAAATTTTTATTCGACTGTAATTCAAGCAACGTTCTTTCGTTTTACCTTACCCTATCTTCGTGCAAGAAAAGTTCATTTTTAATTGTTCTCTGTCAGTCGATTATCATTTACTAAAACGATTGAGCTTTCTCGATTCTTCAATTTCTTTCGTAAATTAATAATTGATTTTGGTATTGACTCAATTTTCATTTAATTCGTTTTAAGAACGCATAATAAATCGACATAACCTCACAACCTTCCGAACCTGATTTTCTCAGAGTCGATCGAGTTTATTTCGAAAATACGTTCTTGATGGTTTTATTTTGCGTTAAAAGTTACTCTGTTTTGGGAAATTTAATTTCAATGAAATTAGAGAATTTATTAATACTCGTATATCACGTGATAAAGCTTTTGCTTCACTCAAAAGCCACTTCGCAGACACTGAAGCTTTTGTGACATCAAATATAGGGGTGGTTAGATGCCACGATGTCCTCCGAAGGGGGTGTCCCCAAAATCACCCTTTTCGTATATTAAAACGCGTTCATGTGTATGCTCATGTATAAATGACCAACAATGAATGTTTACTGTACTATATACTGATATGCAGTAGAATCTTTCGCGTCCATGCACCGATTTGAGCAACCCTCTCTCGTCGACCTCCCGACCCCGGTCCCCCATTGCAATGTCGATTGAAAAATGAAAACACGAAACTCCTCTTTCCATCTCCCTCTGTTCTCATTCATAGGCGATTTCAGCGGGCAACAGCGGTTGGTTAAAAAGCTCTGAACCCGAAGATACAAAAACCCATCCGCGCTGTTTCCCCGCTCGTCAATAAAGTCCAACCCCCTCGTGTTCATCGAGCGCGGTTTAACACGCCTGCATCATTTTTCGAATCGTTTATGCAATTTTGCATCTCTGCTTCCTGTCGTTTATCACACTACGATTTTCAAAGGTGTTCTACATTAATTATAAATATAAATGATTACGTAATGATAATTTCAGTAAATTATTATTAATTAGTCGATCGAATGATTTATGCGTTTATCGAGAAAATGTATTCGTAACCAGTGCCGGTTGAAATCGTAGATATCCCATTTTTAATCTTTCATTTTTATTTTTGAAACATTTGGTTGAAAATTGTTCCGTTATTATCCTCTATTTTTTTTATTAATGCCTTCCCTCTCCCCTCAAAAACGATTCAAAATAATTAAATAATAAGAAAAATAAGATCGTAAGTAATTGAATTCGGATATTCGATTATTGTCGAATATTCTGTAATTATCATACTCAAGAATAAAAAACCATAAAAAAGAATAATTAAATTCGAATAATTGGTTTCATTTGATTTAAATGGTACTCGAGCAAGTATAAAAAAAAGTAAAAAAATAAATTTAAAAAAAGGTGCGAATGTCTTCATCGTTCTTTTTTCCCTCCAACAGTATATTTTTCAAATTCCAATAGAAAAAAGTTCAGCTGAATAAAATACCACGTCTACCACCAAAAAACTAGTTAAACAAAAATTGTGCAAATAAACAGGCCCATGAGTAATCCCCGATGGACCAATTCGCTCTGAATTAGTCTTATAAGGATACAATGATGAATTGAACCCCATAAGGCCTGGAAACACGAATGATACGTGGCAAAGTGGATTTTAACGTAGGTAAGAGTTGGCGAGTCGCATGTTCAACCGGATGTCCTGAGAAACGCACAACCATGCGGAAATTCAATTACTCGAGTATGAGAGGTTTATAGTGTCCACGTACGCGAACGACGCGAAGAATGAGCGATGGAATCGTGTCGTTTGTGTTCGTGTGTCGTGATGTGCGAACACGCAGAGAGAAACGAACACAAATATGACGTGAAATGAATATTTCGACGACTTACGTTAAAAAAAGAATGGCAATCGCCTCACTTGACTTTTTCGTCCTCATTGTTTTACGCCCTTTCGATTGTTAACGAAAAAAACACCCACCCACAGTTTAACGAAGTTTGCATCAGCAGACGTACACTTATTGAAACATCGTTCGTCCGCAAAGGCTACTACTGATGTATAAAACAGCGGGACAGTACGTTCTGCAACGAAAGAGCGCAAATCACAGAGTTCTAGAGGTACAGCGATGCATGTCATAATGAACGCCCGGCCAACTTTTTGTTTTAATTCCTTCGAGCGGAAATATCGGCCATTTTGAATTTTCAATTTTCAACGCTCTAGTAAACCTTTACTCTCGTCCCCACGCGCCCTGTCCTGCGTCGTTCGCTGCCGTCCTCTCGTTCCTCCGCTCTTTCTCGTCGGTGACCCTTCTTCCCTCCATGGCCCTTTTACGAGAGCACCAAAAAAAAAAAAAAAAAAAACGGGCGTCGACCGATGCACCATCGTAAATGCATCGGTCGCCAGTCCCGCTGAAACAGAAAGGAAGATTCGGGCTTGGAAACCATTTTGGCAACCTTTTTTTTTTCTTTTAGGGATTTTGGAGGTTGGGCCATGGAGTTTGTTTATTTGCGCAATTAATTTCGTCTGGTTGATGTAAAAAGTGTGGATCAACGTTTTGGGGTAAGATACTTAATCCATGTAAGGCCAAACGTGCCTAATAAAGCTCACGTTTAAAATATCTAAAACTACAAAGTCAAACGAATTGAGCTCTCATCGTCGAGTGTCTAACTTTGAATGGCTGCAATTGCCATAGCAACCGCCGCGCTATTGCGAACCCAAACAAATTTGCAGTCGATAGAAGGAAGCGCGGGCCATTGCACGTAGGCATTTATTCAATTTCGACGTACAAAAACTTTCGAAAACAAAAAATGTTTTCAATATTACTTAGTGAATCTTTATTCTAATTATATCTAGTGGTTTATCAGCACTATACGTGTTGTTACCAAAATTAAAGTTAAAAATTGGAGATTATATATATTTTTTATTTTTTTTTTTTACGAAGTTACAACAGATATGGCCTTATTAGGAGCAGTGGTCTGAACAAGGCCCAGAAGATGCTTTTTTTGAAAAAAGCTTACAGTTAATAGTGAACATTGTTTTTTGAATCAAAATTATTAGAAATACGTTGATTATTTAATAAATGATTAAATAAACATATTTGTTTTATTTCAACATTCATAGTTTTTTTGTTGTACTTAAAAACAAATAAGGTGGGCCTTACATGGGTCGGGTACCTTATTGTTCGTATACTTCTTTTAAGATGGAGCGGAATCCCATCATCGTCGGTATGGCAGAATATGATAGTAGATCCCCAATGATTTCGAATTCTTCCGTGTGTATGTATGAACGTGTATAGTTTTGTCGTACCGACTCGGATCAAGGCTGCGACGGAGTTGACCCTTCCGTTTTAAATAATTGAAAAATGTTTGCTTTTTTTGTAATTTGTATGATTTATTCGTTAATTTTACAAATAACCTTTTTCGCAGTACACACTTCATTCACTTTTGCAATAATTTCCGTTTGTGGATTAATCTTTCATGTACGGTTAATTGAGCTATATGCTTCCTTTTTTTATTATAGAAATCCTTAAATATTTCCTTGAAAACAAATACGTAAATTTTAACGAATGGTATTCTAGCAGATTTTGTGTTTTAAGATAGACTGAAATTGTAAATCGTCAATTATCTTCCACATCAATCCCGAAATTGTAAAGTTTGTTAACAAATTTATATAAATATAAATTTATAACAGAAAATTTTTATAATTAATTCTTCAATCAGTATTATACATCTTATAATTAACGAACACGCAATTAAACGTCACAGACGAATAATTGATCGAGTTGATACATCTATAAATCATATAGACATAAACATAAATCAATCAAGTGATTTTACAAGTTTTTCAAAACGTTTCTGATAATTGAGACATTTATCGTTCCCTTAATAAAATATCGCAATGAGGAAGAATGCTGTGCATTGACTTGGAGCGAACTGATTGATCTTTGAAGGAAAAAGGAGAAGAAATAAAAAGTTTATACGATGTCAACCGCGGTGTTACGAACGAATCAATTAACATTGCCAGCATCGATGAGTCATCGATACATACAATGAATATAATTCCACATATTGTGGGGAGTTTATTACACTTTTGTGTGTATGTGACGTTATTGGCGATTTAATAACTGAACGTGAATCGATATCGAGACTCAATCTCGCTTTGCCCCCCCCCCCCACTCCCATCGTCATCATGTATCCGTTTTCCTTTCTATAACGAGGCAATTCTTACACGAAGTAAGATAACGGACAGTGGCAACGAACACGTTATGAACAGGGATCTCGATTGACAGACATCGACCAGACGTCCGTAGATATCTCGTCAACGTTCTTGAATAGTTTATCCTCATGTAGATCCAAGTGGACAATTTGTGTGGCAATGAAAGTGGAAGTATTTGCAGTTTATGTGTCACTTTGATGCATATGCGTCTGGTATCCATCACGGTCGAATTAGAAGTAGACACTTATAGTAAGTACTGAAACCGTAATCGCGGAAGATTCATCGTTGAATAAAATTCTCGATGTTGGGGCGACATTGATGGATTACCGGTACTCGGAGCGGTGACCGTTTAGCAGTAAACCGGCTGGAACGATAGGTGGTGAGTGGAAGCATAATAGTTCTGGAAAGTTGGTCTTGATACTTTGGGGTTAAACGCCTGTGTATCGAACAACCCGAAAAGAATATATAGGGGTCCATCTATTCTGGCATGAATTTGGCCCAGCTTCCCCGTGCCTTCGGAAAATAGAGAATATGTCTTAATATTTTTGTTTATATTGTGGATTACTTGGCCTTTTACCCAGAGCACGAAAAAACTGCACCAGAGGATTGATTCATATTCTAGACAGTATTTATTATTGACTAAGGGTACGGGGAAATTGGGCTGTTCCTCCGAATTGTGCCAGAATAGATGGCCCCCCTCCCAATATTTTTCGGATTTTTTAGAATAGACGTTCCACTCCAGTTTTTGATACTTGCTTATCAGACAGTACTTACCCTTTTTCATTTACTTTTAGTCTCTTACTCATACCAATCACTTATCTACTTGCTCTCTTCTCATCTTTCCTCAAAAATCAAGAAAGAATGTTAAACTCAGGAAATATTAATACAAACTTCAATCCGGTTGTACAAAAATTCAAACACGATGTTTTTCTTTCATCCCGGAAGAAATTTGTTGACAAAAGCGATTTGATTTTACAGAACAAGTAGAAATCTTTGTTCCTTTCAGAAACCCGTATATTTCAAGGACCCTTCACAAGAGTAACCTGTTCAAATCTCATTTCATTCAACCTTTTCTCCCCGAATCAGAAATTTCATTAAGAGTATCTCGCTAATTAATCTAGGCTTCTTTTTCTCTCTCACTCTCCGTCTCTGTTTCCTTCTTCTGGGCACGCTCATTGTCAGGACTCGTATGAAGATGAACACTTCTCTTTTCTTTATTTTTTTTTTCCTCAAGCCGAAGTTTTTCTCCCAGCGAGAGTACGTTCGAAAGCTCATTTGACGAAGTTCGCAATGGATTAATAAAATGAAACGTGTGTAACGGTAGAATCCGTTGAAGAGGGAATATCATCAAGAGAACGGTCTCGTTTCTTCCGGCAGGAGTAATGGAATTTCACTGTGCACACGGGAGTACACTTTTTCCGTTTCCCCCCTCTTCCTCCCCCCGGTCGTTCTTTCCTCAATCCCCTCAACCCCGATCGCCCTTTTCTTCCGTCTCCACGATTTTAAACTGTCAGTATTTTACAAGAAACGAGGGATGAGAAAGATTCGAGATACTTTTGAGGGCGGCACACGTCCGGCTGTTTTGCCATGCGACGTTTTCTCCTTTCGTCCCGGAGGTGAAGCGCGGGGGGGGGGGGAGGAGACCCGAGTCGGCCCAGAGTGAGGACGTCGCGATGGGCTGGCGTCGCGACGTCTATAAGGCACATATCTTTGTGCCCGTTGCGGCCTTGTCAATTAAAACGAAGAGCGACGACGTTGACGCTCCTCCAGAGACGAGAGTTTAATCTTTCGAGTATCCATTAAACGTTGCCAAACGAAGAACGAGAAAAGAGGAGATGGAGAAAGGGAGAGGGCGAGAGAGAGAAAGGAAGGAGATTGATCGATTGATTGATGTGGTTTATTACGCCCCAACGCACTTTTGAGCAAAAAAAAAACGTGAGCATAAAGCGAGTACTACAATAATATTTATAAAATAAGAAAATTAAATTAAATAATGCAGTAGAAATTATAGAATAAACAAAGTAAAATTAATATAAATTAACCTTAAACTAAAAAATCACTATAAGATTATATCTTGAAGTAATAATTGAAATTAAAATACATTAATTAAATTTGAAATAAATAATAAAAATAAATAAGAACTTAAACTAGAACTCAAAAGCAAAAAATAACAAATAATTTCAAGAGAGAAGGAAACAGGAGATGATGATAATGATCACATGATTCATTACGCCCTAGCCACACTTTTAGTCAACAAATAACCAAATAGCATCAAAATATCATATAAGAAAAAAAAAAAGAAAAATATTAATGATACAAGAACATAAAGAAATATATACCAACGTATATATTTCTTTACGTTCTTGTATCATTCATATTCTTCATTTTTCGTTCAGTGTAATTTTTATTTATGTTATTTTTTTGGCATTTGGTTATTCTTTGCCTAAAAAAATAACAATATATATATACAATTTTTGTTACTCTTTTAAGCATACATAGAGAATAGGAATACGAAGCAAGATATATAAGAAATATAATGACAAGAGAGGGGAGGGACGAAACAGCGCAGCAAAAGATAAAACGACTGCAGTTCGACAGTTTCGGTGGGGTTACTCGTAGAAATTGGAGAAGCAAACACGAGGAGTTTTACGAGGAAACGAAGATTGCGTTACAATTGTATTGTTGCTCAAACCCTTGTTCTATCATGCACCAATGAGTTTCGTTATCGAAACGTCTCTTCCAGACTAGTGGACTTTGGATTTTCGTCGCGTCAGGTTACTCCATACTACCGTTCGCATGAAGTGGTCCAAACGATAATTCAATTCGTACAATTTTCACTAAAGTCGTAAAATCGCGGTACGATGAGAATCATGCCGGTCAAGTGCGCGCATTTTGCGAATTGAAGAATCGTCAGGCTTGAAATAGAAGGGTTACAATAATATTTTTTGCATCCAGGAAATGTTCAATTTCTCCATAGAAATCTTATTCATGAACCATATGGGATAATCGTGAATATCAATTTGTCTTTCCCAATGAAGATCATTTTTACAATTTTTCGGAGTCACTCGTAATTCTTTCTTGGTACGATATTGTTTTTACAGCGTTCCTTAGCAATGACGATTTCATCACTGAAAGTAGAACATTTAATAATTTTTTTTCATTGACTGAAACTGAAAGGTAATTTAAACATAAATTGAATTAAACTCAAAGCTTACTAAACATAAAAATGTAATTATGTAAACATATTTTTCAATTGAAAATTAAATTTAAAGATTTAAAAAAGAAAATAAACAATTTAATGTAATTTTACCACGATGTTCTTTTAAAAAATAACTTAAAGTAATTAAAAATCCTCATTAAAATAAAGTGAATAATAATTATTAAATTGAATTAAATTATTGTTTTTTAATATTAAATTCGAAATATAACAATTTAATTTGACCACGATGTTCTTGCCAACCATAAACTTGAAGTTTAATGAAAATTAATATGGTTTGATTTTATTATGATTTTCTTTTCAACAATGAAGAATTTGCTTTGTTCTGCACACACACACATACACATACACACACACACACACACACATAAACACACATTTTTGCTTCGGTAAAAACATATCGGTATCAGGCGGAATGAAAGCTCGGTTGCTTTCAACCTTTTCGATTAAATCTCCAAAGCGCACGCGTGACGCGACTTCTCTGCTCGCGACGTTATCGATACTCGGTGATTCCTCCTTTTTTTACGTTGCTCTCTCGCTCCACATGACGATAGAAGCACAAAACCCGCTTTTGAAAAAGCTTCGCACACGTACTCGTATATCTTTGTGCGTTTGACATTCACGCAACGTGGCTTTCACGAGAGTCGAGAGAGGCCGGGTGGTTTTTTTTTCACGTTCGGTCTAGTGAATTCAAGTATACGCATCGATTCAATTCGATTTTCATGTTTCGCCTGGAATGTGCTTTCATCTTTTCTATCTTTGAAATGATTAAAAACGGCTCGTTGAATAATATTTTTGAATGTCATTTTTTTAATACTGGGTATTTTTTTTTACTACGATTGAATGAAATAATGTAAGGTAAAATAGTGGCGAACCACTCCATTGGATTAAGGCCTTAGACTAGTGTGGCAATTTAAAAAAGTTGTTCGACATTTTTCGATTTTTTAAAAAAGTATTTCACATTTTTAAATGTTTTTTTTATCAAGTTATTGATTTAAGTAAATTTAACAACTTATCAAATTTACTTATATCGTGTTATTATCAGATTAATTGATATTATATTTGAACGTTTACTTAGAAGATTTTTAAAGTAATTAATAACAATAATCGTAATCATTTTTTTCGCCTAATATTTCCACGTGCTATCTCTGCAAAATCTCTAAAAAAAACATAATTTTCATTGAAATATATAATTGCTTTTTTTAAATTGTGTCAAAATACAAAATATTGATTTTTATAATGAAATTAATATATAATAAGCATTCTAACTCAGCGTTATAATGCATTTCTACCAATTTTCATGTCTACCTATATGAATTAAGAATCTCATTTTTATTTATAAGAATTAAGATCTTTATTTTTACATATAAGATTTCCTTACGTGGCCTATTTCAAAATTTAGTATAGTATAATTATTACTATAATATCTATCAACACAATAAAAATATGTAAAAAAATTTCTTAGAATCTAGAATGTCACTTTTAATTATTTTTTAACGAGGCATGCTCAAAAAAACTATTTTTTTATTGATATACGTTTCCTTTAATAACAATCGTGTTACGATAGAACAAATCAACAAAAAAAAACTTTCAACTAATAACGTAAATAAAATGAATTAGAGAAATAAGCTTTCGATGAAAATGATGTTTCACTGAAGATCGAAAGGAACATCCGGGGAATGAATATTGGATTTTTGTTATAGGTAACATGACGAATGGACAAGACGTTTGGTGATCGTGGATCGTATTTCCTCGAGGTTTATAATGGATACGTATATCGCACTTTCGAGTGACTGCGCGGGTAATCTTTCGTTGCTCCAGATAACGCAGATAAATCGTATTAACGACTGAAATGGATCGCGTGAGTCCCCTTCACGATGGGTTCCCCGGCTCTTTCGAGTCTGTTAGGTCGCTGCCTGCCGACGTGCTTCCGAGATCCACGCGCGCTCGTTTCTCCCCTCTCTTTCTCAAGCACTTATATTCAGATCGCAATCTCGCTGCTTTATCGGTCATTTATCTGGACAGAGGCATTAGTTTTTGCGTATACGTGTATTCGCCCAGCCAACATATTTGTACAGACCCGATGGCGTGCATTGGCTGCGCTCTCCGGATGTGGCCCTTCGAACTCACCCCGAATTATTCATTTGAACGGTTATTCGATGTTGGTTCAACAGTTACACAAAAAAAAAATCCAAAATCATAATTCTCCACAAGCTCTTATTTTTTGTAAGTTCAAACAAACTTCAATTTTGACTGATTTTTAACTTTTCGTAAGATGCCAAAGAGAAACAACGATATTTCACCTAATTACCAACGAGATACCATCCAGAAAGTGACAAATCATGATTTAACTTTAAAATACAAATAACAAAAAGTGTCTATGCATTTTTTCATTATTCGTGCAACTAAATCAATCAACACTTCCACAGCAGCAACTTATATGTACAAGATATGTTTTCAAAAAACAAGTTTTAGTTTAAAGTGTAAAAAAGTTAAAAATAATTGTTTTCCAAAGACTGAAATACTTGGTGAAAGCAATTATTTTCTCCTATATACAGCTTGATACATTTCATTATGTGAAAAGTTGATAATATTTTGGATATTCTTTTTTTGAGTTGAATTATGCTTTTTCATCTCATGGATGACACAAACACTCTCTAAAAGTTGGAAAGTGTATAAACAAAAATTCCGAGATCTAAGTTACTGGAAAGTTACTGGACTTACTAACAAAGTTACTGGAACAAAAAGCTAGTAAGGTAATAAGGCTAGTCTATAATATAAAAAAAATCGCAAAATGTGTTGGTAAGCGCATAACTCAACAACGGCTGGACCAATTTTATGAATTCTTTTCTTTGAATGTTTGTTGAAGTCCAAGGATAGTTTTTGCATCGAGAAAAATTCGAATAATTTCCGGGAAAGCCCTAAAAATAGCCCTTTTCTTTTTCCCATACAAACGTTTTGTAACTAAAATGTAGACTCAATTTGAACTTTATTGCTATTCAATGAAGTTCATATTAAACTAGCGGACCCGACAGACTTCGTTTTGTCAAAAATATTTGAAATGTGGCAGTTTTTTGTTCCTACCCATTCTATGGTCGGCGCAACAAATTCTCATGAACAGAACCGTCACCCTGATCGTAGGGTCGTATCTGGTATATCAAATCCTTAACGGTGGACCACTATCTACGCCGCACCCTGTATAAATGAAAATCATAATAGTACATGTATAAATATTACATAAAAAATAAAGAAAATTTTTTTAATGAATTTTAATAGGCGAATTTTTAAAAATTTCTAAAAAATATTTAAACGCAACTCCGGCAGAAAAATTTACAATCGACGTTTAGGGGCGACGTCCCTTAAGCCCTTTACACTTCCAGAAGTCACAGAATCATGATAAACATACCTGTTACCTGTACCTGTTTATTAAATCCCCATGACTTCCTTTGCAGATCATTATCCCCACTATCCGAGCGAGGATGTTTTAAAACTCAGATACTAAGATATTTTAAAACTTATAGATACGCCATAACCGCTTAAAAATGGCAACGAAAAAGTTTCGTAATTACCTCACTTACAGTCGGTCACGATCGGGCCAAATCGGCGCGATCGGGCACGATGCGGCGCGCGTTCTGTGACGTAGACTTGCGCCACTTTTAAATACAATCATGTCGGTTAATAACCCGTCTATCTCTACGTTATGTTATTGAGGCACCCACTTTTTAAATATTTGTCACCTTTAGGTTTCCACTGTCCCTTTGGATTATTTTCCAACCAGGTTTGAACCCTAACCTCGCCTCTTAATTTGAAGCTCTCTGGCAGACAACCCAGTCGGGGTTTTTTAGTGGGTCCCAGAAGGGTGGCCAAAGTTCGTGGAAGACTTTGGTCACACACGGCCCTACCATCAGGGTGACGGTTCTGTTCATGAAAATTTGTTGCGCCGACCATAGAATAGGTAGGAACAAAAAACTGCCACATTCCAAATATTTTTGACAGAACGGAGTCTGTTGGGTCCGCTAGTAATATTATGAACCACAATAACACACAAAAATACCCAGAACTTAAAAACATGTAGGAGAGAACTACATAACCGCCGAAATATTGAAACTCAATTTTCTCCTAGCCATTTACATTTCATTTATCAAGTCGAGCATCAAGCTCTGTAGAATTGATGGACGCAGGGGATGGTTGTTTTTATTAAACGTTTAAAAAAATTCACCTTTGAGAAATTTTGGTCAAACAATTTCAAATATCTCTCACTTATTCATATGTCACGTGGTGCAGCTTTGACTTCATTTTAAGAGAAGAAGATTCATCGCTCTCCAAATGGGGTAAGCACATTAGCCAGCCAAGTCATTTGGATGGTCAACAAGCGCCGAAGAGTTTCTCAACCCACCGTGCTTTTTTTCAGTAAATTCAGCGACAATAATACATAGTGTTTTTGAGAATATAAATGAGGAGGGGGAGGTAATAGCAGCTTTCCCTGACCTTTTGTGACCATCAGTGAACACACATATAGAAATCTCTTCAAAGGGAGTATCGGGCTGGTGAGGTTTTTAGGATCTTGTGTACATTTGTGCAAGTGTACACGTGTACATGATATCTACACGTACGAGACATTTGCGTTTGAGTGTGCACTAACGCGAGCTCCCTTATCTCCCACGTACAATCGCATTTCACCTGACGGACACCACGAGAAGATAATTATTCGCGTTTAGATAAAAAAGCGCTTGGGCATTCGCGGCCTCGAGGATATCGAACGTTTCGAATGGACTAGTACAGCTCGTCTCCACGTCCACGAATAACCGTTCGGTCTTCGTATGCTTCGGAAAAATCTTCGTCGTTTTTTGAATGAACGTCTAAAACGAGCAATTTAAAAAATAATTTTGATTCGACATCGAAAAAGTTATCCAGTTGAGATACATTCGAACTTCATATTTAAAGTATCACGGGATGAACATTGAAAAATCAAAAAACAATATTTTTGTTAATTTGAGGAGTTATTTGATTTATTGAGGAATTATTGTTTTTATCGAATAATAACACACGAATCATTTTCACCTGTTTCATTAAAACTAAATTTTTTGTATAACATTTTAGATTTTTTTCTTAAAATAATTTAGTAATTATAATTGAATTGCCAATCACCGTAACTCAATAATTAATGATTTTTCTTAATTTACAATAAATTCGATAATTCATCAACTTCATAATTGAACAACGATTAAATAAATTCATTATTGGTTCAACTAAGCTAAATAATCAATAAATAATTTCCATCCATTCGATTACATTCTCCTTTTTAGTGTACTATATTTAAAAACCGTTTACATTTTATTTGCTCGAAGTTTTTTTTTCCTCTTCAAATAGAACGTCACTCGGTACAACGTTCACCGTACTTGTGACGTATTTTTGTAATCGGCACCTGCAGCTGCAGATTCGTTGGTCGTATCAACCATTTTTCTCAAGGGATAACACGCTAATCGATTAGTCACATTTCCTTTCACAAAACGTTGGCGCCAGTGTTCAATACAGGCCTAGATGTATAGATAGCCACCTAGTAAAAGTTCGAGGTAAAAAAAATAACATTCCCATGAGAAAAACGATCCGAAATAACTTCGACTTGTGGACAATGGCTACCGCAATTTCCCTGTTCGCGAGCCTTTAAGGGGAGGTTGATTTAAGGCTCGCAACCCTAAAAACCATCTTTGTCCCTAAAAACGATTTTTTTTCTGTCCCTAACCCATCACAACGTTTTTCTTTCTGTACTTTATGGCACCTCTGACTCCAAGTGAAAAACAATAAAAATAAGGTGCGCCTTTTTTTTCGCTTTTTCAAAGCTATCCGGTTCACTTGACGCAACGTTTGTCACACGAGAGGAAAATTCAACGTTTTACGTACGAAACGTTTCCCGCGGTTGTCGAGGGTTGTAAAAATTAAGTGACCGGTGCCAAGGGTAGTTTTACAACGAGGCAAGGAGACCGCCGAACCCGGATCGATGTCCGGCCTATTGTTTCGTAGAATTCAACTTTTTTTTCCTCCTCAGGTACTTTCTCCCCTCTCCCATCCTCTCCATTTTTTCATTTCTCCTTCTTTTGTTTCTCGAGATTTTCCCTCGTATTACCTAATTGTCCTTCACGCGAAAGTCCCTCTTCAAAACGGGTACGTAAATGAGCGTTGAAAATTTAAAAGAATAGGCGGCGAAGGACACAAAAAAAGAAGGGAGTCGAGAAAACGGCGTCTCGATTTTTCCTTCTCCCAAATTCGAAAGTCTCCTCAGATCTACAGATTGCTCATCCAGTTCCATCGGCAAAATCATTCGGACGAACATCTGGACGAAACATCTTAAGAATTCCACGCGGTATTTGGTTTTCTAAATATTGGGTTTTAAATGTTTTTTTTATTTTTTCATTCGTAAAAAGAACATTTTTTCCTATTCTATAGAATTTAGAAAAAAATTAATGCCTAGTATGTTTTTCATACTTACAAAAAAACATATTTATTCTTTTTAATTTTCTTTTATTGGAAAAATAAAATCTACTTAATCCATAGAATCTGGAGAAAAAATCGATGGCTGCTAAGTAGCTCGTATTTGTAAATGAATCTTAATAATTAAAATTTTTTTACTGAAAAAGAAAACAAAGAAAATCTGTATCCACTTTTATATAATTTGGGGGAAAAACTGTCTAGCTCTCAAATGGCTCGTCATTGTAAAAAAACCAATGTTAATTATATTTTCTATTTAAAAAAATAAAATCCTTCTCGAACTTCGTAAAATGTAGGAAAAAGTGAATGACTGTCATCTGGCTCGTGCATGCTTCACGTTTCCCCCTATTTTTATCCTAATGAAGTGAAATTTATCGAGAACTCGATATTTCGTGTGTTTTTGGATAACACGAATTCTGGAGACGCAGTGTAGTAGAGTTGAGTGAAAAGAAAAAGGGCTTGAGTCGGTTGTTTGGAAAGGGGTTATTTGGTGGCGATTAAGCCGGTGTATGTTTCTTGGGGGTTCTTTCGCCCCATATCGTCAACCCCGACCTCTCTTGATTCCTCTCTTCCCCGGGAACTTCGAGGTTCAGGATCAACCATTTAAAACGTACTCGGTGAGCTTTGAACACTCTATGGTCTTTTCGCCATCATTGTCCGGCGTTTGGTGAACTTACGGAGTTAGCGAGTACTCCCTTTCTCGCGCCGAAGAGCTGCGGCCTCACGCCAACCCCTCGTTAAGCCATAACTTACCCCAGACCTCCCCCTGACTCCCACACTTCTCCCTATGTGGCACCGAGCGAGCAAAATGACTATGAAGTTTGGACACTCACTCACCACCTCTCGCCACCCCCTTTTGCACTGAACTCGCTCGTACTGAAATTTTCTCTCCCTCTGTCTCTTTTTCTGTCTTTCACTCTCGTTCTTCCCCCCCCCAACCCTTCCCTCCTTCACTCTTTACAACTACCATCTAATTTATATTCCATGCACCGTAATGCCTTGTTTTCGAAGCACGAAGAACGAAACGCTACTTTCGAACCCCTTAACCCCTAACGATACGTACGACTATTGGACCTATTGATAATGTAAATATACAAATTCATTTGTTTCATCGACGAGAACATCGATGAATCGTTTATCATGAGGAAGTCGATTGATTGCGTTAAAATAATAATAATGATCGAACTGATGATGAGGATGATAAAAAATGACCAAAATTCTTGAAGATTTCAGTAGGTATTATGGATATTGAAATAATGGCTGGAATTCTTGAATTTTCGAGAAGGAATAATGGATACTTGAAAAATAGTCGAAATCTATGAACGTTTGAGTTGTCTTAATGGATATTAGCAATTATGACACTTTAATGTAGTCATAATTGTAGAGTTTTTTAATGAAATCATTTATTTCGAGCTTTTTAATAAAATTTCGTGATTTTTGAAACTGCGGACAAATGGCTCGGAAGATCGAAAACATTTTTTATTCGTTTTAAAACTCTTAAAAGTGTCTATTCAATCGAGGGGTTGATCAGGAAACTATACATGTTTATATCAAACGTCTCGGAATTTCATCCCCAACCCCCATATCACGGATGACATTCTTACGTAGATATATTTATATATTTTTATATGTAGATATATAAAAAAGGATAATTCACGATCAAATTATTTATAAAACGCCACACAAATAATTTATAGGACAATTAAAAACTGAATCGCATAATCGTAACGTCATTGTGTTGATTTTCGAGTAATTTTTTTGTCCTCTCTATGAATGCTACGTGCCGAGCTTCTGTATAATCGCTAATATCTATTTCACGCATTGCGCGTGCGCGTACGTTCGTAGAATGCAAATGAGTCAACGATGCGATTTACGGTACGTTTTTTCTTCTTTCTTTAAAATCTTCTTTATTTTCGTGAGAAGGAATGAAAAATGTTGGTTGTGGGGAGTGGTTTGGCGAGCTCGTATTTTAACGACGAAGGGGAGGGGGTTGATTTCGAAGGGCAAATTGCACGCGTTGAAGCCAAAGTCCGAGTTGTACCTTGGTGCAAATAAATACCCGGCATTATTCATTACCACAGTTGAGCGCGCGTTCGAGCGACGAATGAGTAGAATGAAGACGCTGGGTTGCACTCAGCCCAGCAGATAATCGAGAGACATAAAGGAAACGAGCAAAAACGCGAAGTTGAAAAAAGAAGGACGATGCCCGAGCAACTGCATGAGTCGAATGTGGCATCGATGCAAATCTCACGTTCTTTAATTTACCCCAACGTTGCTCCACGAATTTAATGAGCTGAATTACTATCTACGCTGTTTTTTTATTGTTTCTCTTTTTTCGTTAATTAGCGAACAAAGAATAAATAAAATCGAGCGAATCTTTAATTGGGGGCTTAATTGATGTGATTGGTTGATTAATGGATATGTAATGCTGCGCAGCGATTCTCGACCCCTTAAAGTGCGTCAGAAATTAAATTTTATGCCACTTTTCTGTCGGAACGAAAATATATTTAGTAAATATATTTAACGACAAACGCGAAATTTCTTAAAAAAATAAAACGAGTTTTCAAAATTTCCGAGCTACGTAGATCGTCGATGTTTTATGTTTGTTTGTTACGTTGGTACAAGTGTTCCCAACGTGTGTTCGTATTATCAGCTATTTTGTATTTTTAGTTTTTTTTTTCTTCGATAGATACTAAGGTTACACACGTTTCGGTGTGCATGGCGATTGTTTTGCTGCAGAAAATGATAATGGACCTACTCGTGCATCTTTGCTTCTTCGTGATTGTTTTTGGCGATAGCACAAGACCGTAATGATTTCTCAGCCATCGTATTCATCGGACTTGGCCCCCTGCGACGTTTTTCCTCTTTCCAAAATTGAAAAGAGCCATGAAGTCGTACCAAAAATTGCATATGGAAATTATGTTTTATTAGTACGAGTAGGTATACGAGGTATTGGTAATGGTGGGTATTAGGTGTGGACCGATTGGAAGCCGTCAATCAGAAGAGCAACGTTTGATAGGGGAGTTTCGAGAATTTTTGAACAATTATCGATTGGTTTTTTAATTCGGTACTCGAAAGTGAATATCATGAATATTGTGATAAAAAAATGATCGTTGAGATAATAATAGGGGATTGACTAGTCAACGGTATATCTATAATTTTTTGAGTCTGAAAATAGAACAATACTCGGGTAAGTCCAGTGTAGTTGGCCATAGTTTTTCTTAAACACTATTTCAAAAAAATCCAAACAAATAATAAGGATTTTACTTACTTTTTGATTTTTTTTCGACAAAAATCTGCACGTACCTTCGCTCCCACGTGCGTCACGAAGCGAACTTAACGGCAACTGGCGCCATCTAGCCAACATATCAGAAGTGCTTCGAGGTTTCCAAAAAGCCCTGGCACGAGTCCATTATATCTGAAGGGGGTTACTTCGAAGGCGAGAAAATAGATATCGATGAATAAACAAATCGATTTCGAGAGGAAATAAAAAGTCACCTTACTTTTTGAACGAACCTCGTATATTAATTTACATCCAAAATGATTAATAATCGAATATATTAAATGGTTTTTCTACTTTAATATCAATATTTAACATAATAATAATAATAATAATAATAATAACAATACTAATAAATATTCATATAAAATACGAGATAACTCTTAAAAGTTTACACAACGAAAGTACCCCATCAAAATAATTCATGCGAGCCCGCGTTCCATTTTTCCAAAACTCGAATTGCCGGAGGGCATAAATTTCATCATCGCGATACACAACATGTTTGCTTAATTTTTTATGGGTATGAGCGAAATTATTCGGTCCCCCGTAAGAAACAATGAAAGCTCTGTAGAATAAATATCGAGGGGAGGGGATTAGGGGACCGTGGAGCGTTCGCATTGGCTGATCGTTTTAAGGGGTTGTGAAAGTTTATCAGCGGAAATGAAATTCTCTCGCTTACTTGTATAAATTTTTCACTAGGGGGGGTGGGAGGGTGTCAGGAAATTTCCATAGACTTTGCATCTTTCGCGAAGTAGAGGGGCTTTAAAAACGCTGCGGTAAATATCGTGATGGCGAGAGAAATAGCGTCGAGGCGTGCCGTCGAGAGTTAACCAACTCATTTTTCCATCGTACCGATATTTAATACCTTTTTTCACATGGGAAGTGTAAATGTTAGGTTATGTACATGAGACATAAAATTTAATGGTCATACGAGTATATCCACTTAATATCGTTCAGCTTCAGTCTTTTCGTTCGTAAAAAAATCGTGTTCACATTTTTTACACTTCGTCTCAAGTGCCTCGATATTAATTATGTTTTCACTCGAAAATTTGATTTTTAACAAGAATTTTTGTCGTCAATGAATTTTTCACCAGCTGACGACGAAATATTAACTCGTTACTTCATATTATTACTACATTTGATTCACGAGGAACTGTATTTTATTTAAGAGGAACGATAAACAAGTATCTCGCAATTAGAAATGTTTATGCTGTTTAATAGCGAATTAAATATTATAGTACATTAAAACACATTGAATTTGAACGAGACATGTAATATTGAAATATTGAATTTAATATTGAATATTGAAACACTACATTTCAATATTATCATTATATTAAATTAAAATATATTGAATTTAAATGAGATGTATCATGTTGAAATATTAAATTCAATATTAAATATCGAACCATTAAAAATAAAATTCAATGTAATATACAAAATAAAAAATGTTGATATGAAATTAAACGACATTTATATATAAAACTATTAAACTTATATTTTATTATAAATTACGTATATTTCGTAAATTATAATAATCCTTACGCAATTATGTAAATTATCAATACCACATAACAACCCTACAAACACTATTTCATTATCACGTAACAACAGAACAATATCATTTGCCAGTTCACATCCATTTCAATCTACCAATTAAACATGAAAAAAATACCGAAAAAAAAACGAGCACCACATGTGTTGCGCAATTTTTTAATACCGCCCCCAATAAGTACAGCAAACTCTTCGATCATGGAGAACGTGACTGCGCGTGTCCTCATTTTCACCCACGCCTTTTATCTGATTAGAATGCGTTCGTGTATTTGAAATAATGATGATAATAATAATTGTTCTTTTCTTCCCGTTCCGAATTTTCTGTACTCGCATATCATCGGCTCAAAACGCCGTAACGATCCAGCCAACATAAATATCGACGGGCGTGCACACAGACGAGCGTACACACTTAACAATTGTGGGAGGGAAGGGCGAGGGGAATAAATGAAATCGCGAGCGAAGCCCGTAGGCGCAAATCCGTCGATGCACGCAAATGTGCATCGTGATGCAACGTATTCATAAATATAACATATATATATATATATATATATATATATATATATATAAATATATGGTAGAAAAAGTTAAGAGAGGCGCAAAAAATATTTCGGTCTCTTGGCCGAGTGAAGCGCGTGCGTCTTCCGGTGAACCTTCCGTGAGATGAAACGCGTAAGAGGGAAAGAGAGAGAGGGAGAAAACGAAAGAGAAAGAGAGACGAAGAAACACGAAGAGGAAAAAGGTTTGCGATCTTACGTGGAGTGAGAAAGCGGCGTGTTTTAATATAATATTATTGGCTATTGATAAATTGTCGATAATGATGGGTTAGGAGAGAGAGGGTTGTCTCGGGACTTTACAGATCCGAAGAGAGGGCAAAGAGGATCGAAGAAGCTTTACTTTTTTAAGCCTCTATATAGTTATATAGAGAGCTAAAAAAGTTAAGCTAAGAATATATGTATACAGGTATATTTATGTGTATGTGTATGTATGAGAATATGTTATATATATAACGCCTCGTCAGCCTGATCCTCTTAATATTTCTTTCTCCACCTTTCTCTCACACTCTCTCCCTCTCCCTCTCTTTTTTCTCTCTCTCTCTCTCTCTCTGTCTCTCTCGCTCTTCGTTTCGTCCTCCGTTATAAGATCGCTCGAAAATTCTTGTTAAAGTTTCGGCTCCGATTTGATCCAGCCTCTGAAGCCTAAGAGCTAATATATAGATGTGAAATGCGCGTGAAGAAGTTAACAAAAGAGGATCGGAAGTGGCGCTGATGCTGGGGTTCGATCCATCCTAAGGGGTCTCGCCTTTCTCGTCAATAATCATCGTCGAAACGCACGGAAATAGTCGGGTCATTGACGACCGTTGATAGTCCGGTTTTATTAATCAGCTCCGTCGTTTTCTTGATATATGTATAGCGTTGAGTAAAAATACGAATAATTACTATATTCCATCTTATTTAGCAATGAAACCGAGAGAATACTAATATTTGATTGATGAATTGAAAGTTTCAAACTTTGGTAGGTGTAACTTGTTGCCGTTTGGGTTGATAAGTGGGTCGAAAGAATCGAAATGTTTGGGCAGTCAGGATTCCTTTTTTTACCATTGATGACTAAAAGCGACATATAACAGCGTCTTTCGTGAAGAGTCGATAAATTCGTTCTTTACAATCTTGACTGTCGATGATAATTTATTGACGAATCCGATCCAGTCTTGCATAACTTTATTCCCAGTTATTTAGGCTTTTCATGAAAAATTATTACCTTCTAATTATTATTATTAATTATTAAGATTATTAAAATTATTATTAAATTAATTCAGATTTTAAAGATTTATTACTTACCGACTGTTTCGAAGTTCATTTGCCTTATATTATATTGAAAAATATATTTGAATTTAAATATACATTTAATTTGCCTTATATTCGATTCAAATAATATTAATTTCGAATCATTTACATTAATCATTTAAAAAACCGCGCTCGCATTCCCAGCGTGCGTCAACTGACCCCCCAGAGGTGCGCACACTTGTCCGCAACACGAGTTAAAAGAGCGCATTATCCACATCCCCAGTGAATCCTTTTTTCAAAATAAATGTCATAATTTTCCATAAACTATCTCAATTCCATAATTAATTAATTAAATACCAAATGCGACTAGTACACGATTTTATCTTTGGAGGCTTATCTCAAGCTTGACGACCGTTCGAATCGCAAAGTGCACCCACTTGACTCCGACGTCTCAAATTTGCCGGCAGCTTTCCTCGGCTTTAAAAAACATCGAAATTTAAAAAAAACTCCTAAACTTTAATCTACAGTTGCGTAACGTTTAGACACGAATGTTTCGCTGCAATCAGGGGTTCCTTTGGGTTCCGAATCTTTCAGAGGTGAGAAACTCGGAAGGAGCGTTTGAGAGCAAGATTGAAAACGAGAAAGAGAGAGAACCATTTGGGAGTGTGGCGAGGGTGAGAGGTGCGGAGGAGAAGGGAGGAGAGAGGAGAGAGTAAATTATCCTACTCTCCTTAGCAAGACTCAGAAAAGAGTTGAGAGGCTATCGTTGGCTTAATTTACAAGAGAGCGATCGTCGATCGCGGAGATAAAGCCGCGGCAGCTCTTGCTCACTCCGCGGTTGGGATATAATTTAGCGGTAGTCGCACACTGCCCGGTCTCTACGATCTCCAATCAACCACTTAGCCGACGATGTATTTACGAGGTGTTCTGTAATTTTCTCTAATTCGACGGGCGACTGCACGCGCTCGATGTTTCTCTCTTACCGGAAGCCACCAACGTTCCGTTTGCTTCTGGACCATACGTGTGACCTGAGTATAATTACGGGCGCTTGAGCACCCTCCTGTAATACCGGAAAACGATTGGTGTATCCTGTCCTGAAGAACAGGGAAGATGGATTCTATGTTTTCTTGGTATGAGTGTAAGTAAGTATACGAGGTATTAGTAAGATTGGGTATTGGGTTTGGAGCGATTGGAAGCCGTCTATCAGAAGAACAACGTTTGATAGAGAAGTTTCGAGAATTTTTGAACAATTGTCGATTCGTTGTTTTAATTCGGTACTCGAAAGTAAATATCGTGAAGATTGTGATGCAAAAATGATCGTTGAGGTAGTAATAGGGGATTGACTAGTCAACGGTATATCTATAATTTTTTGAGTTTGCAAATAGAACAATACTAGGGTAAGTCCGGGGTAGTTGACAAGAGTTTTTCTTAATCCTCTATATCATGATGTAGACTGTAAGCAACATACCATTCGATCTACCACTAAACAGAATTAACGGACAGGTACTAAAACTTATCACTAGATGGCGTTACGTGTGACAAATTGAAGTTGTTTTACAAAGTCGTCAGTGGTTTGAACAAGTTCGCGTGTGCTCCGAATTGAAAATTATTTAAAAGTAGTTTTTTCGTGTTTTGAGGCTTTATTGTGGAGAACATGGACAGGTAAGTGTTTAAACATTTGATGTTTGACGTTATCAATAACATTTGTTTTCATTATTTTGCTCTTTTTTGTAAATTTTTTTGAGTTTGTTTTTCTTTTTTGTTTGGAAAATAATTGAATAAATGTAAAACTATGAAACTCGTATATTCTTATTTTGTTTTGATTACTCGTAAACCGCAAAAAAGAATAAAAAATCCATGCTCTTGAGTTATAGAGGGTTAAACGCTATTTAAAAAAAACCCAAACAAATAACAAGGATTTTGCTTACTTTTTTATTTTCTTTCGACGTAAATAGACACGTGCTCCCACGCGCGTCATGAAACTAGCTTATGGGTAACTAGTGCTATCTAGCCAATAGTCTCATGAATTATTTCGATGGGCCATCTCTCCCTTATGGGCATCTACCTCTGAATTACCCTACACATTTAAGCGTAATAATATTAATCATAAGAGAATAATTATTCGAGAAGTGTCGGTGATGAATGCGTTTAATTATTATTATCAATAATGAAGTACTGAAAGTGAAGTAGCAATCAGCTTGACTCAAGTCGTCTTACCAACCGCCATTTCATAAAGCTCTACCCGAAAACTATTACGAACGTGGTTTGTTTAACGCGAGTGTGCATGTGTCACACATGCACATTAATCGCTTCAAATGATAAAATCTACTTGAAATATTCAGTAGCCTAAATTTTTTATGAAACAAATGTAATTGCGACAGTTTTGTTGACCATTTCCTCTTTTCCCATATTTTGTATCTAATCGAAAACTATTAATATTGCCGTTCCGAAGATCGATCTGCACGTGTTTCCCAAATGTTGGGCGTTTGATGCATTGATTAAACCCATTAAAGACTAGCGTTGCCATATGGCAACAGTCTAAAACTCAAAATTGGGATATTTTTAATTTTTATTTGTCATCACACTAACTGTTCATCATTCAACCCAAATATAAAGATAAAAACACAAAATTTGCATTTCAAAAACTCACTTTCTAACGGGTTAATGAATTAATTACTGTCGTATTTCCTCGATGAAGTATGCTGAATTTTCACGGACGTAGTTCTGAATTGCTATATTACAGAATACAAAAACATCAATTTTCTTTCTACCAAGGAAGTTCATGCACGTACCTTAATACCGTCGTCTAGTGCATAGGCTTTTTTAATTCTTTTTTGGGGAGTCTTTTTTCACAAAACCAAACAAAATAATTTGTAAATTACGTATCATTTTTATTGGTACTTGAAAAAAAAAATTCGTGAATCTTTTGAAGTAACACAGATTCTTTTTCAAGGTCATTGGTAAAAGCGCCCAGGAAATTAATCAATAAAAATATTTTGATAAATCGAAGGGATATGTCGTGATAGTACGAGCTCCAAAAAAGCTACTTATTGTTAGATGGGTATGTGACTGAACGTACGATACGAATATGTACGGAGTATGGGCGAGCAGAGAGACGGTGTTCGTCGGAGCTTGGGCACACTTATGCTAATGCACGCCGCGTGCGCCCTGCTCTCACTCGATCCAAGAGATCGTCCGGCTTAATGCGCGGAAAGCGGTGTGTACCCGCGAGCCCCCGATCCACACTGCCGCACCGTTGCGCCCGCTGCATCCTTTATCATGATTTATTATCTGCTATCGGGAATACGATGCGCTCACCGGCCCATCCTGCCCGGCACATCCCGTAATATGCATTTTCCGTAATAAAAGAAAATAATAGGGTGAGAAAAAGATACGCAAAAGGTATATATCGGAACCACTTTGTATCGAAGGTATCAGCGACGATCGGCCACTTGGGAAAACTCTATTAACCGTGTTTCCTATAGCAAAGGGAACATCGTTACTCGAGATCTTCTTGCGGTGAATAAAAAGTCGAATAAGTCATAAAAAGACGATGAAGGGATCCAAGGAAAATTGCGTAAAGGTTGCACAGTTAAAAAATGGAAATCCTTGAGTATACTCAATTTTTGATCATTTTATTCATCTTGGATAGTCTGATGGAAGAATGGACATTCTGAAGAGTGGATTTTGTTTTATATATATATATATATATTTTTTATTTTTATGTTTTTATATTTTACTTTATATTTATATTTTATTTTGATGCTTATTCGTTTCATATCGGTTTTGCACACAGAATACTGATTATATATTTCACCTCATAAATATTACATATTGTTCACATTTTATATTTTATTTTCCATCGAACGAAGAATCGTCGTGAAATTTTTTTTAAGCGACGGTGAAGCATAATAATGAAGTATAAAACATAAAGTAATCAAAACATCTAAAACACTGAGCTAAAACAATAAGCTGAACTATATTATTCATATTCCATGAAAAATATATATTAAACGTATAAATAGAAAAATAATAAATATAGAATAAAAAATTTTAAAATATATATAAAACAAAATCCACTAATCGTAATTTCGATTTTGATCGACTAAAATCGAACCAACATGAAAATATAAAAATAAAATAATAAAAAAAAAACCAAAAATTATCCTAAAACACACATTATTTACAATAAAATTCAACACAACGCGAAAACAATATTTTCAGGCATCCTAAATACGAAATTCATCGAGAGAATGTCCATCGAATATTTTTCGCGACTTCGCTTTCTCGTACCTATACATATATATATGTATATAATTATCGAAGGGATGGAAGGGTCTTCGGTCTCTTCAGCCTGGCCGCGTGCACGTAAACGTGTGCGTGTATCGATAGATATTGGAAGGCTGGGAGACGGCGTGTCCGGGCGGACGCTAACTAGATGTTCCTCCGCGGTGCCGCTGTGGGAGCATCGGTCCTCGGTCGTCGTCTTCGGGCGATATCGCGAAGGGAGCAAACGGATATTTCTCTCGCGTTGCACATACCAACCTTTTCGCTGGGTTGAGCATCAGGATCCTCCGCGAGACGCTGAGAGTTCCTTCTTGCTTCATTCTGGCTCAGCCAATAACCTTCATCTCTTTCTCTCATCGGGGCGAAACGCGTGGTGAACTCACTCAGAGGCTTCCCCGCCTCACGCTCCTCTCGAGAGGAGAGATTAAAAAGTTAATGGGGGGGCGGTCTATGGGGGCGTACGAGTGTACGTGGTGCCGGGATTTATGTCTGCACCACTGGAGATATCGTTTCTCTCGCGTTCCCTCAACCCCCCCCCCCCTTTTTGCTCGTTTTTATCTCTCGCTCTCTCTCTCCTTCTTTTCTCTCGTTACCTGATATTGTAGGTGGGGAAACGAGAACTACACGAGAATACCAATAGGCATTGCGCCATATTCTAAATCTTTCGCGCCGACGTTCATTCGCGGTTCCCTCGGTATAGACCGCAGCATCCGGAAAGATACGAGCTCGCGATCCCCGGCGGTGCCTGAAGTGTAGCTATTCGTACAGATAGAGGATTCGTGAACCGAAGAAGATGGGATTTTTCATTGTTTGATGTACCTTTTAACCTGGCGAGTGTAAGGTACCTGAATCATGTAAAGCCCACCTTATTTGTTTTTAAGTACAAAAAAAATTGTGAATGTTGGTATAAAACAAAAATGTTTATTTAGACATTTATTCAGTAATCAACGTATTAGTAAGCATTTTGGTTCAGAAAACAATGTTCACTGTTAACTATAAGTTCTTTTTTTTTAGCGTATTCTGGGATTTATTCAGACCACTGTTCGTGATAAGGCTATACTCATTGTAACTTCGGGAAAAATAATTTAAAAAAATAAAAGTCAAGATTTGAAAGTGAAATTTCTCTGTTATGTTTTCAATTTGGTTCATTTTTTATTAACAACGGTTTTAAGCTTTTGAGTTTGATAGCTGCTGAGCCATGTAGTAAATACTTTAATAAGTAGGCCGGAATTTTTTCAGATTTTTTCAAAGCCCAGAAAATTCTGTATAATTGATTGTTCCCTAAAAGACCCAGTATATACACTGTGCACTATAAAATATAGTGTACTCACGCCAGGTGAAAGTAGCTTTAATTTGCACGAATGTATTTTTTTTTACTTCACTTTTGATCAGTTCAATCGTAAAGTCGTTAATTGAGAATGGAAGGACAGAACACCGAAACGTTTGTTTGGGGATTCGATAGTTGGTATTTGAGAAAGTAGCGTGCCATGTAAAGATGAAAGGAAACTAAAATAATATTGTTAACTTAATATCGTCTTGGTTAATATTGCTTACATATGTATTGTATAATAAATACGTTGTAATCTCATATTTGTTATAGATAATCGTATTTCGGCTTACACTTTGTGTTTATAAATTAATTATATTAAATTAATAATACGATATAGTTTAAATTGATTTATAACTTATTGAGAATGTTATGTTAACTCGCGATTTAGCATTCCAAATTAGCTAGTGAATGCACCAGATGATTATGAGTGTTCATTTAAAGATTTGTCTATTTAAGCTAATGTAGGGGTAAGCGTGCGCAGTCATGCGGGTAAAAGTACGCGTCATAGTAAATAAAATTCTCGTAAATCGAATTATTATCGAACGAAAAATAACAACAAAACGCTCTCTGTATTACTCGCTAATCTAGTAATTATTACTTGCAATAATAATCGATATCAAAATTTACAAAAATGTTAGAAAAGTCTTACATAGATAGCAACGAAATCCCCTTTGCCAATCACACCTGGCTAGACAATACAAAATGTTCAATAATATTTCAGTTTTTTACAAAGTGCAATAATTTTGAGAGAAGAATTTCCGAGAAATTCAGTATCGTTCGAATATCCGTGCACCCATAGGTGAACAATAAAACGTGCGTGAGATCTTCACGAAGGTAGGGACCAATAAATATGTTTTTTTCTTTCATGGAAGGAGAGTAGGGGGCCTGAGCAAAAAATCTGGTACGATTCGCGGGTGAATGGTAACCCTTAATCCCCGAGTTTAAATACAGCATGGGCGCACCCAAATGCAGTCCCGTATTGGCCGTGTAAAAGCTGCGGAAGGAAGAGGATCCTTGGCCAAAGATTATTCCAGTTTTCTCGTCGATTCCGCTTCTCCTTTTCTCCCAGGCAATTTAATTGCCGATAATTTATATGGGAAGTATTAGATTCGTGCGAAACCGTATTAAAAGGACGAGCAACGCTCCCCTTTTGCTCCGAACGTTAGTCCTTTTGTTTTTTCTTTCCAATAATTTTATTTTTTTCCTTCTTCCTTTTTTTTTTGCATTTTTATTCTTTTAATATCTTCCCGTCGTGGAGTAGAGTATTCCGCGTTCAGGGCGACGAAGAGGGTGGGTGTGCTCGTCGTTTGAAGGGCAGAAGAGCGAGGATCTGAAGGGAAGAGAAATCAAGAGAGAGAGATAGGAAGAGAAATCAAGAGGGAAAGAGAGAGAGGTTGTACCGAATGGATCACGGATCGATGCCGAAGGCTGTAATTATAGCCAAATATGAAAAGCGAGCCGTAAGATTAATTTTTTCGCGAGATTGATGCCAGGATCTCGAAGGCTATATCCTGGAAAAAGAGAGACCGAAAAAACAAGAGAGAGGGAGAAAAGAGCGGAGGACATGGTTGCTGGACGATCGAATGAGCCCTCACGGGGGAATATCGATTCCGCCTCTCTTAACGAGATTCCATCCTTCCGTCACTCAAATTAAGAATAATAATATGCCAATAATGCCAAATTACGGTGCAGCGGAGGCCGCCCTTGCCTCTGACTTTTCTAAAGCTTATCCATATCTATCCGTACACGCATACGTGTTCAGAGACCAACTGCTTTTTTACTATTCATATATATACATATAAATAGTAAAAAAGAAGTTGCTTATATATATATATATATATATATATATAATTTTTTATTTCTATTTTATTATATTGATTATATTTATATATATATATAAAAGGAGGTTGCTCATAAAGTATTGATATATATATATATGCTGGAGCACTTTACGAGCAACTTACATGAATTAATTTCTCATTCGCACTGACTTCAATGTACGTTTTGATTTACCGTACACTTCTCACCGTAGTCCCTCGAAGCGCAACATTAAATTCGTCCATGCATAAAAACGCGTATTATATCATTAATACTCGATCTATTCTCAGGTACGTTTCTACTTTAATTATATTTGTCGATTAACGTTGCGTGAAGCACCTATCAATCTAAAGATATACGTATTATACATCGTGGAACGGTGCCCAGGATATCGTACATTGAGAGAAAGGAAAAGGTCGGCTGGATGATAATTATTCAGAATCCGAGAATATAGACCGTCCGATTACGAATCGGGAGAATTGTTTTGGGGGGATACGGTTTTTACATTTTTAGCATGGAAGCAAATAAAAATAAAAAATAAAGAAACTAAAATAAACTAATATGAATAAAAGGAAATGGAAGTAAATAAAGCTAAATAACAACAAAAATAAATAAAAGCAAATTAAAATACATGAAAATAACATGATATTAAGTAAAGTAAATAAAAATAAAATGATATTAATTAAAATAAGTAAAAATAAATGGAAACAAATTAAATAAAAATAAACTAAAATATATAAAACTAAATAACAATAAATAAAAATTGAAACAAAGGAGAGGGAAAGAGGACGAGAGAGAATGGCGAGGGTTTTGTGGATTCGAGTCAAAGGCCTCAGGTGCGCAAGAGTGGATAAATTTTGTGCCGTGGGTGTGCAATGAGGCTGAGAGAGAAAAATCGTAAAAGAGAAAAAGGGATAGAAATCCCTCCCTTTTGCGCGAGATATCCGCGCAACCGCGAGAGCGCTGTTATCGAGCATCTCAACTGTACGCCGACGGTTCTCTTCCCCGATTTATTTGGTGAAGAAGAAAAGGAACTCTCCGCGGGCATTTCCCTTTTATGTATACATATATATACATGAATTTTTTTTCTCGTCGTTCCACTATCAAGCAGTGGTGAGGAAAAAGTCGAGAGGAATAAAGATGGAGGATGGCCCTCGTGACTCTCCCGATCTTGGAGAGTTCCGAGCGTCTTCAACTCTCGGGCCAATGAGGACTGAAACGGACGATCGAGCCTCGTGCCGATTTGCCGCCACGATATTGGGCCCTTCGTCTCTTCCCTTGCCCTCTTGCACCTTCTTTCTTAATTATTTCTTTGCGGTCCGAATTCCTTTCAATTTACCTGCTTTATTGGTCACTTGCGAAAATCCAACTGCTTTTGCCTTCTTTGCAAATAAAAAAGCTACTAAAGAGGTTATATATATATATATATATATATATGTATGAATCCCCTTTGTTCGAAACTGAAGAAAGTAAATAATTACGAAGATTTTCAAATTTTATAGTTTCGTGATTTGCAGAGCACGTAGAAAATAGTCATGATTAATTTACACATCTTGTTTATAAATTTTGAAGCAACTCTTCGAAAAATCGTACTCTTCCCTCACTTTTGACATTGTGAAAAAAACATTTACCTAGCAATAATAATAATCCTCAATCGTACAAAAATAAATAGTTAATTATTTAAAAATAAAAGCAAAATATATTAAAAAGTACTTTTCTACGACATTTTGAAAAAATCGTATTACAATATTTTTCATTTTTCCTCGTCCTCACAAATATTTGTCGGCTTCAGATTTTTTGCGTTCGTAATTTGAGAAAAAAGTGTGCAAGCACGACTGAAGGAAGATCGAGACGAGAACCGATCGATAACCGTCGGGGGAGGAGAACAGCGAGAAATAAAAAAAAATTACGACAAGCGTAACGTTTCGCCGATGTTCCTCGCTCGTTAGGAGATATACTCGAGAAGAGTATCTTATCCACTCAATTCTCGTATATATGTATATATACAGCCAATAATTATATATATATAAATATATGTATATCATACATACTTATTGGCTATAATCGATTGCGAAAAGATCGACGTCCGATAGACAAGCGTACCGAATCTTCAACGGGCGTAAAAAGAATCACCGACCTATGCGAATCGAGGATTCTGTGCATTTTCGCCAATACGAGAAATGCGTGATTGATAATTTGCAAAATTGTTTCGAAAAAAAAACACACACACACAAAAAAACTAGAAAAAAATGCGGTAAGAATGTTGCAATAATTCGTTCTGGTTCACACACCTCGAACGTTCACCTCTCCGAGTATATTTGATTTTCTCTTTTGGGATCAATAAACGGAGGAACGATTCAATAAAATGGGTAAATATTCTTACACATTCTATTAATTTACTAGGAGATCCTGAAAGAGCAATAAATCAATAAAGCAAGTAAATATAACTGATATTTATTTATTCGTTAATTAATAGCTCCCGAACGAGCAATAGTTGAGAAAAGAAATTAATGATACTCATTTGTTGCTCCTAAAAAGGGATAATCAAGTACCTCCATCAACTGTCAGGTCTTCTTCTGATGTTCGCTTGAATACGGACCAGGAAAATAGCACGAGGTTCTACTATCTCGTACTGTAAATCATTCCTACGAAGGCTTCTGCTGAAGTTTTACGGTGAGGGAGAAAAACGCTAAAAGACATATTATGCACAAAAATAATAATGAGATATTAATAATAATAGTAATAATAATAGTAATAATAATAATAATAATAGGAACGAATAAACAATGAACATAACAGTTTTATTTAGAAAATAACAAAACTGTATATAAAAATAATCATAATATCATTATTATTATTATGACAATGATAATGATAATAATAACGAATAAATGATGATGATAAATAATCAAATAATAATAATACTAACAGTGGCAAATAAACAATGATGACAAATAATAAATAATGAAACTATGCTCCATCATAATTCATTACTTATCATCTTCATTTATTCGTCATAATTATTATTATATTAAAATTATTTATGTATAATTTCGTTGTTTATCAGCATTATTTGTTTGATATTATGACAATATTTTTGTTTATAATAAAATAATAAAACACGAAGGCTGATACGATTCGTAATTATCGAAGAAAAAAGATAGGATTGCAAGGAAAAGATAACGCGAAGGGAAAAGATGGTCGTATGAAGGGACGTTGTCAATGTGAGTAAGCCTCTTATATAATAAAATTGTTATCGTCCGTATTGAAGGGAGCAGTGAAATCACGAGAGGGACCTCGAAAGGGCGAAAATACTGCCACTTATGTGTGTATACTAATACAGAGTGAATTCTACACATAGAGGAATAGTGACAGCCGGAGGATTTACCGGGTTGACCATTAAGACAAAACCCGACGTTGCAATAACTTTACATGGATTTATAGCAAGCGGGGCGCGCGTGGAACGCGCGAGTGTACCATACGGCGCGAAAGCGAAAGCGAGAGAATCGAGTATAACCGAGAGAAAGAGAGAAAAGTCGCTGGCGAATAAAGTTCTGAAACTGCCCGGTCGTCTAAGGTCCTTTCCCTGGTATCCTCGACAACCCCGGCGAACTTTCTTGCCCCCTGAATATTCTACTCGAAGGTGACATTTCCAAGTACCAACTCGACGCCCCCACTGTACTCTAAAAACTAAAAAAAAAAAACGATAAAAGATCCACCATTTTTCAACGCTACGTATTCTGAAAACATCGTGAGTAAATCTTTTCGATTATGAACCGGAAACGAACGTTTTGCTGGTACTGGAGACAGAATGTTTATTCAACAATTGTTAATTCCGTTATTCGTTGTGTTGTGCAACTAGCGATGAACTAAATTAATTTTGCCCTTGGTATTTAATATGTATATTTATATTTATATATTATATTTATATTTATATAGTATATTTATATTTATATATTATATTTGTATTTATATATTATATTTATATTTATATATTATATTTTTACATGTTCAGTAAAATCAATTTTATATTTATATTCACGAATATTCTTGCAACATTCCGATTACAATGATAACCTTCCATTTTTCAAATAATAATTTAATTAACTGATCTAATTTGTGATCATACCACTCGACTAAATTATAATCTATCCATAATCGTTTTTAAGTTGCAAAATAGCATACCTACATTTGCAGGAATTTTATTTTAATAAATTTTAGTACATTTATACACATAATAAATACCACAACATAATAATCAAGTAAAAATGAACTCATACTCAGCAGTAAATTTTTTATCATTCAAAAAGAAGCGCGATAGGTCACATTGATTTAAAAAAACCCAAATAACTGGTAACTTTATGAATCGGTTCATCAATTAGTTCGAAAAATCAGCCGCCATTCGTACCAAAATATACAATTATACAACGTGCATAATTGCTCCAATACAAAATGAAAATAAAAACACGATCAACTTGTCCACGTTACTTTCAATCTGACATTATTGTCGGACTAAAAAATAAAGACTATTTTCTACCATCCATTACCAGGCCCGATTATTGTCTGCCCACAACCGTTTTGGATTTCTACCACCCATACATTTACAAAATTTTAACTTTTCTAATTAATTTAATTTTATTTAATTTAACTTAATTTAAATCTTTGTTATGCAAAAGTGCTGTGAATTGTGTCGAAAAAAAATGAAATCAGCTTACCGCGGCTAGTTCATGTTAGTGACACTACAATATGAAATTATGCTACGAGGAGTTACACGAACCATATTGTTTGCGAAAGCGAAAATACTAGCATAAAGCGCGTAAAAATGCGTGCTCCTCGTGTTCATGGTCGTTCTATTATATATACATGTATATACTAAAAACGTCCCTCTCTCTCTATGTATATATGGAGCATTCCATGCCGATTCGACCTGGGTTTGACAGGTCACCTTTCCGATTTGACCCGCAATTTTTTATGTTACTGTACTATCTCTAAAAGGCACTCGAGAATTTTTTCATATTTTTTCGGAATGATTTGACTTCACAATATTTTTTACAAACAAAAAAATTAACGCCCAATTTAAAAAATCGGAAAAAATCACAAAAATCCTGTGTTACATATCAACCACTGAGAGCGTTGAAAAAAAGTGAGCGCGCGTTTCGTTTGGCCTACAAAGCGCTTTTTTCGCAAAAAAAAAATTGTTTTCAAATGCACGAGAAAAAATGAAAAAAAAAGTTAAACAGGAAAAAAATTAGATTACATCATGTAGAATTGACCAGACTTTTTTCATCTCTTTTTTAGGATTTGTGTGTCTCGTGGGCTATTGATTCTATTTAAAAAAAATTTTAGTTAATTTTTTTTTGCGAAAAAGTGCCTTGTCGGCTAAACGAAAGGCGCGTCCACTTTTTTCCAACGCTCGCAGTGTTTGACATGTGACACAGGATTTTTGTGATTTTTTTCCGATTTTTAAATTTAGGCGTTAATTTGTGGTTTATAAAAAATATTTTGAAGTCAAATCGTTCCAAAAAAATCTGAAAAAATTCTCGAGTGCCTTTCAGAGATAGTAAAATAGCATAAAAAAATCGCGGGTCAAATCGAAGAGGTGACGTGTCAAACCCAGGTCGAATCGGCATGGAATGCCCCATATATATATATAGTGTGGAGAAATAAACGCGAGCCGAACCAGGGGCATAAAATATAAAAGCGAGCCCTCAGCGACCGAGAAGTGGTCCCGGCTATAAATATCATCTTATTTACGGACACAACGGACACCTGACCCGCTCAGGGATAAATTCAGCAAAATGCCCATTTAATTAACACCTTATTTATTGAGACGTCGGTCGTTGTTGGCTGGGCTTACTGGACCGTCGCCCGCAGCATCTCGTGGGCTCTTCGCGTTCGTATATTTACCCATTTACGTGTTGCAGGGCACAGTGGTATGTGGAAGTGCTAGGCGTGGGTGTGATTCCCAAGGAAAGCGAATCAAGCTGTGCTAGACGAGAGAAGTTATCTCGTTTCATTCAAATGGAGTTTACACGGTTGTCGCCGCGTTCTAATGGCTAAGATGACAAGAATTGACCCCTTGAAAAAGCTGCGTCGACTTCCAGCCAAAAAATGATCATCCTGATCCTCGTTGGGTGCTGAATGCTACAACGCAGTGGATCATGTTGAAATTATTGGTCTGAGCCTGGAAGTTCGATCAGTGCAAAAGTGGAGTTTCTCAGCAAACGTTTTGAGGGAATACCTGGTCATATCGGTTTCTTTAGGGATTTAATCGGGAGTCTGTTCGTTTTAAGTTCACGTTGGAATCCTTTTGGACTCCGTGGTATTACTTGGTGAAGGTTTTTTTGAGAATTTTCATTTCTATCGAGTTGGAATGAAGTGATAATTAATGAGAAAAGAGCTAGGTTTGTTGATGGATAACATGGAGCCTTCGCAATGCAATGTTACGGATGTTACGTCACAGTTCAGTCGAATCAATAAAAAATGATGATTACACTGGATTTTGAACGTTCCAACCAATTTTTAAGACATATTTCATCCAGATATTACCGGATAGATCGGAGGTTACGTCAGGCAAAAAATTCACAATGGGGGAATCGATTTTAACGTTTTACAGAAGTCCTATGCGACGACTCATTGAATCCAATTGAATCCAGGAAGAAAGGAAAGAATTCCTGAATCCATTTGGATATCTCAAAAATGTTTGCTAGATTTCGAAAAGCTTTTGATCTTCGCAGGCAAATCGAAAATGAAAAAACGATTCGGTCAAAAGATCGATTATATTTTTATCAGAGGTAAGAACGAGGAGGTTGTTACTTCGAGCGAGTTCGATCGTTCGAGATTAGTCGAAGAGAAATGATCTTTAGAAGTCCTCCTGTCTTCTTAGTTATACGGTGTAGATTGTCCCCAATATCAATGCATGCATTTGGCCACAGTTCGACGAGAATGATCGTGGGGGTTCCACGAATAAGACGCTATCTTGAGTAAAGCAACTAACCCACTTGTCTCCGTGGCGAGAGATCGAGACGGTCTCGAAAACACAGGAGAGGATCCGAACCAGGGAGCCACACACCCCAGGCCAACCGCCACGAGTTTTATCGATAAGCAGGATCGCCGAGGACGCTATATACACGTACGTACATACGTACTCACCGTAACTACGTATCCGGACACATCTCTGTATAGGTTATGTATATACACGAAAAATCTTGATTCTCGTCTATGTAGAAGTCGTTAATGAATTGACCCTGAAACGAAAGCAGAAGGGAATACCTTGTTAAACGATCACTAACAAATGCTACGTAAATCCTCCGTTTGAAACAATATGATCTCAACGATACGAGAGGGAAAACATCCCAGAGAAGAAATCGGCAAACGTTAAGATACCTAGTGCCAGAAAAAGATCGTTGGCTGTACAAATATCACACGATAATTTCGAATTAAGACGAAACGGTATTTCATCGCCGTCGGTAATGTAGAAACCCATGGATTTCTCAAACGACTCTTCAGATTTTCGACGAAATTGCACCAGGCAATGTTAAATTGACACACGAACAGTGTTAATTTTCTTGGATTAATAGCAAAAAAAGTTGATTTTGTAGTAGGTATAGTTGATTATTAGGATTGCGACTATTAAAAAATATCGATTACTGCAAACTTCATACCATTTAACAAAAAACGTCGCATTTTCGATTTTGAAAACGGGTTTTATTGGCTTATGAAAATCGTATGAATGATCGATCGTAAAAATAGAGTTTGCTTGGCTAAAAAAACGAGTATGTAGATAACGAAAAAAAAGTTTCATCTTCAGGAAATATAAAACGCTATTGAGGTTGTTTATTTCCGCAAAATAAAAAATTGATTAAAAAAAAAGTTTTTATGTTCGAAGAGGATTTTAAAAAAACGATGTGAGGCATTTTTTAAATTGCGACAGCCCATGATTTTGGGTGGCAAACGCAGATGTGATGTTGCTCAACTACAGCTGCTTTTGCCCCAAGAAAGACTGTCCATCTGAAACTCGTTTTCTTTCTACTGGTCCCTCTTTTTTCACCCTCTTTGCGTTTTTGCCTAAGCCATCCAGGCGAGTCCTGTTTTGTCACAAACGTCAACCATCGAACGATCATTTTTTGCGAAAAATTCGAATGGACGGTATCTAGGGATTACTGATGCGATTTATAGAATGCGAAATGCACGACGTTTTACAATTTATACGAGGCAGCGAGGATGCCTGAGTGTTCGCTATAAACTCTCGATCGTTCCTCGTCCCTGCGAGTGAAAGATCCCTTACACCTGCTTTATAAGACACCTTACACGATCGTTCATTCCACCTATATTCCCAACTTTTTTCCCACCTCTTTTAACAACTATCCATCGACATTGAATTTTTTTCGAAACCTTCGTGAATCTTGTCCAAGAAGAGGTCGATTCGCGTTCACTGGTGATGGTTAAGGCATAACGTAGGTACGACCAGAATTTTTAGAAAATCGATGTTTTTACAGATTATTATCTATAATATAAAAATGAATCGCAAAATGTGTTGGTAAGCGCATAACTCAACAACGGCTGGACCAATTTTACCAATTATTTTTTTAAAATGTTTGTTGAAGTCCAAGAATGGTTTTCACGTACAGAAAAATTCGAATAATTTCCGGGAAAACTCTAAAAACAACCCTTTTCTTTTTCCCATAAAAACATTTTCCAACTACAATGTAGACTCAATTTGAACATTATTGCTATTCAATAAAGTTCATATTAAACTAGTGGACCCGACAGACTTCGTTCTGTCAAAAATATTTGGAATGTGGCAGGTTTTTGTTCCTACCTATTCTATGGTCGGCACAACAAATTCTCATGAACAGAACCGTCACCCTGATCGTAGGGCCGTGTGTGACCAAAGTCTTCCACGAACTTTGCCCACCCTTCTGGGACCCACTAAAAAACCCCGACTGGGATGTCTGCCAGAGGGCTTCAAATTAAGAGGCGAGGTTAGGGTTCAAACCTGATTGGAAAATAATCCGAAGGGACAGTGGGAACCTAAAGGTGACAAATATTTAAAAAGTGGGTGCCTCAATGACATAACATAGAGATAGACGGGTTATTAACCGACATGATTGTATTTAAA
>JAPYZJ010000287.1:0-53050 GCA_030522765.1 Ophioninae sp. B BG-2022a
TAAAATTCAAATCCGATGATTTTTCGATTTTTGGCAGAATTTCAAAGTTGGACCATCGATTTTTGCCAATTTTTCCATGCATACCCCTTTGGCCTCGTACTTTGCCATTTTTTGAGTGAACTGTCCGGAAAAACTATAAGAGATATCCATATGATTTCAACGCCATTATTTAAGTCAGGCGAAAACCGTTTCCCAACACATCAAGTAAATCTCAATCGCATAGAAGAAGCCTACTCTACGACCTTTTGAAATATCGTGATTTCTGCGATCTTGGAAAAGTGGCCAGGGAAGATGAAAAAATTTTTTTTTTCCTTTTTAAACTCTTAAAAGGGTCTATTTAATCGGAAGTTTTACGCTGGTTACGAGTATGCCCGAAAAATTGCCGAAAGTCCAAAATTAGACTGGGAAAATGCGGAAAACCCCTCTAGAATATTTTTCCTACATTTTTCTCTTGAAATGGAGAGGCCAATGCAAATTAAATTGTGGATTTGTCATCAAGGTAAAAAAATACATCGACTTGGGCCTGCGATGTGACAGTAAGCGTCTAAATATGATAATTATTTCCAGCCTAATCCCGCTGAAAGGGCGCGCCTGATCGGCTGCCTTTAAAAATTAATAATAATTCAGGGGTTGATCCGGGAGCCATACATGCTTATATCAATCGACTCAGAATTTCACGCCCAACTTCCCATTTCACGGGTGACATTCTTCCGTGGGACACCCCGTACATACAGCCACGAACAAAGGATTGAAGGAAATATAACTGGCTCTTGGAATCGGCAAATAAGTATGTCCATACGAATGTAGAAATAGATAATTGTATTTTTATAATAATCTCCCGTAGGTTTTTTATATCTTACAATGAGATAGTGTTCGAAACCTTCAACGGATTTTCGAAAATCCGGAAACAAACGGCTGGTGAGAATAAGAAGGGAGTTTTATGGTTTGTAAAGGACGCTTGGCACCCCTCCAACCTCTCGACAATCCAGAGAAAAAGGAAGTGAGAAAGAAGCTAGCAGTTCCAGGATGACGGCAGAAAAGAGAGAGGGTTCCAGATTTGCGAAAAAAAAGCGCGAGGGAAAGGGAGAGAGATGGAGAGTTCTAGGCTGTCGCGAAAAAGGGAGAGAAAGTGTTTCAGGCTGGTCAGAGACAAGAGACAAAGAGAATTCCAGGAAAGAGTTCCAAGCTGACTAAAAAAGACGTCTGTGAAGTTAGCACCTCAATTGTCAGCATCTCCCGAAGAAACGGCATATAAAATGGCATCCCGCATTGTTCTACAGTTTTTGATAAGATCTTACTTATTGGCCTGGATTATTATTATTCCATTACTGCCGAGTTTAATACTGAGATAAAATTGCTTATTCTATGGAATATGAAGATTTTTAATGATAACTAGGAATCCCTTACGTGAATACCGAAAGAGTTCTAATCTGTTCAACATGTTGAATATTTACGGTTGATTGATATAAATAACATATCCCTACAAAGATCGTTTCGTATCATACGAGGTATTTGGTACAGTGAGTGAATTCGTATTCTGTCCGGATTCGAAACCAAGAGATCGGACCAGACCTTCATCTTGGTGGTGCTGCATATGTAAACGGGGAGTTCAAGAGGGAGGTAATAGAAATACGAGCGAAGACTACGCGAAAGCAATTTGTGGATCAGCTTGCTATTTTTATCAATACGTTGAATATAAATACGACTGCAACGGTATCCATGGGTTACGCGAGTGTTCGTGTTTTGGGATGATTTCGCAGGATGTTTGCGCTGCATCGTAGTATCGACGTAACCTGAAACGAACTGGGACGAATATGGGAAAACACGCAATCTCCTTTGCTATCCAACGGGATGTAGTCTCTTATTACTTGTGATTCCATCAAGACGATATCCAATGCAGACTCCATCCAATTCAATTCTCCTTGGATCAACGTATTTTGTGGTCCTTTTACGCGTACACTCTCTTTTTTCATCCCGTATCGGGTTTGTCTTCCAAATACCTGGTTATTGCGAATACAGTACCTAAAAGTCACTTTAGCCTAGCCGAGGAACGCGACAACACTTTTGTTCACGTACAAAAGAGTGAAGCGAAAAATAACCCAAATTACTTTTTTTTTGGATGAAGTAAGCAAGCTATCTGAACAAAACTTAAAAATCTTTTTAATATATTCAACTAGATTCCCTCCAATACGTAAACTACCCTCGGCCCGTTGAGGGATAAAGACAACCCGCGTGCTGACCGACTGCGCACGGTTACCCCAAATGGCTCTAACTTACGTTGGTTAGTTTAATACAGTGAAGCTCTCTTACCTTACGACTGGTGGATTCTCCGTGACAGAATTCCCAGAGAAGACAGAGGGCAAGCGATGAGATCCCGGTCTCTTTGGCGAGAGTTGCCAGAAGTGAGGATATCAGAGCCAGGAGGAGTGGTAATGGCGGTCTAGTTTCATTGCAGTGACCAACGTACGCGAGAAAAGCAGTTAGGGTTAACAAGCAAGCGAGAAGGTCCGCACGACCGACGATTCCAGCGACGGCCTCGCTGTGAATCGGATGTACAGCGAATAGAAGACCAGCTATGGCGTGCGCTAGGCTTCGACCAGGAAGTACCTGTAATCATAGAGAACGAACGATTCATCTGTCAATTTGACAGATCTCAAGTTTGGTAAAACTCTGAACACCCGTTGGAGAAATCCGTGAGAATATACGATCCTATTAGGCTATACCGACCGAGCCGGAGTGATGTTACATCTTAAGAAGTTCCCGGTTTGACCAAGCCAATGAGCCCAACTTGACAATTCTACATATCAGCTGAAATTACTTGCATCGATTGAAGGTTCTAATATCTCTACAGAAAAAGCAAGTAAAGCTCCTTTACATCATAGCAACAAAAGCTCCGATCATTTTTCGATCATTTCATGATGGGAGTCAGTACAGTCGATCTTTATGATTGAAGGTTCGACTTTGCGAGTAATTCACCAACGAACGAATGTATATTCAATTAGAAGCCGGTGCTCATTATCATTATTCCCAATCGGTCATCAACCTATTGTTTTTCACTCAACACGATATCAATTCAAGTTCACCAGATTTACGTTTTTCCTCTACATTACGATGCGACTGTTTTTTTACGCGTGATGAAACATCCAAACGAGTTTAATCTCGTTGAACTCGCTGATAGCCGATGTAACGTGTTGTCGATATGATCCAATTTTGATGTATTCGGCCGACACAGTAGCCCTATTCGCACATCTGCTGCAGCTCTTGTTTCATGGCTCTATGATATTGTTCTAGTTTAACAGCTGCGATATCAGCGATTATCCAATCAATGACGATCCTCTTTTCCCTCCATCGCTGTACTATCAATACGGAGTGACCATTGACCGTTGAAAAAGTTGGCAATTTTTGTGGTCGCAAATAATGTTCAACGGGCTAACCGACGGAAAGTCCATTTTATCGCGAAACAAATTCCCATTGCGATGCCATGATAAAGAATTAAATTGGATGCAATCCATATTTAATGTGCCTTTACGGCTCTTCTCTAGTAATTGCCTGCAAGTAATTCCCTAAGTGCAGAATGATCTTTACCAATTAGATGAAACTGACCTTTCTAGCCACACGCACGACGAGTGCAGTGCACGCTGCGTGGAGGATCACGTTCACGAAATGGTAACCCCGTGGATCAAGACCACCCAGAAGATAGTTCAATCGAAAGGACGCGACGCATAGAGGTCGATAGCTGCCGTGAGAGCCACGTTCCCGCAATGGCGTCCCCCAAAAATCATTCTCCAATAGCAAAGGATACCATGGCGAACTCGGCAAAAGATCCGGATTCGTCAGGATGGCCCTTCTGCAATTAACAAAAAACAAGGAATTTTGTTAAGCAATCGATTATTGATTGGGTTAGTTTTAGGAATAATCTGCTGATGGAGATATTCAATAGAGTAATTCGTGGCGTTTCCTCTGGACTTTCTATTCAGCAGTCCATCAAGTAAAACAGATATTTGTAGTTTTATTCATTCGTATAGGTCTAAAAAATGTTTATCACCTAATTTTTCTAGTCAAAAGCTGTATATCTTACTACGGAAGCTGATTGCTATAATTATACAATATCTTGTATTGTTTCATTATATACTACAGATTGCCCTATTTTCTAGAGAAATCCGTTACAACGATAAAATATGATGAAAGGTGTTCGAGCCAATAATGGGGAAAAAAGGTTCCATTTATTCCGACGTATCATGATACTTTCATGGTTTTAATTTTGTCACAGCTTGACGAAAGAGGGTTGCTGATACGATGGCGGATATCTCTGCGAATAAAGACGGACAGTTGATCCCGTAACAAAGAAAAAAAAAACAGCACCGTCAAAGATTTCCTCAACAGTGAGTTCTTTTCGTGTACGAGCTCATAGCTTTCACAAAGTATCAAAGCATTTTTACACCAAGGATTTTCCGTGCCATTCGTTTTTTTTGGGGGGGCTTCAAGCATACTGACGTATGATATACGATCTGGTAATATTACACATGATACACATACGTTACAAAGTGACCTTTTGGTCTCGTCACGTCAGTCCTAGGGTACGTATTTCATTAGCGGGATTTTGCCTCTTCGCAGGGCAGCTTAACCGTAATGATGCGGTGAAACCGCACAGTAGGTTGTAAGGGAATGAAATAAAGAGACGTCGAGTTACAAGAGAGGAAGTGATAGCCCTCGGGGGTTTGTCAGTCCTCCAGAATAGGCGACAGGACGGATGGGATTAGAGGGGCGTACGGATCGTTGGAGTGACGCTGGCACATGCGTTGGTGCGTCATTGGGTATACGTTAAATTCGTATCCGTATAATGCCGTAGGAAGGTACGTTGGCTAGTTGAAGTTCTTGTACGTGTATAGTGACGTGGCCATTTGCAAAATTCAATTTATTGTGACCGAGGGAAGATTCGTGAAAAGGAAAGATGGTTAGGAAGAAGGTTAGGGAGAGAGGGATGAGAAAATTGGATATAGCGTGTGCCGGGAGCGAAAGGGGCTTGTTTGCGACGTCGAGTGGGTCGGTCGAGGTATGTAGTTGAAGAGGTCTATTGTCCTGAGGGTGGTCCACGTGGGCCAGAGCGAGCGAAGAGGACAACTGCTTTCCTGGTGCTAAGGCTGGATGTTGGTGACGGGGATTCCCCTTTCGTTTCGCTTGACGCTGCGGAGCGCCCAGTTACTATTCCCTTTCTAGCGTTGTTCGACTCGAAGCTCCGCTGGTTTGTACTATGAGAGCTCCGTCCGAGGGTCCAGCGGAATTACCGAGCTGCTAGGAAACCCCCCTTCAACCTCCCACGTGAAAACCCCAACCCACCATTTTCCTCTTTATCGACCTGTCCCTCGAACCAACGACGACAACTGCCCAGCGAACCACGACCATCACCATCAAGAATCCTCCTCCCCGGAGGAGCCACGTTTCCACCGATTATTTCTATCCAACGAAACCGCTGCCAACAACTATAACGCTATCCCCTTCTACCTACGACTGAAGATTGCTTCGCATACCTCTCTCTACCTACCGGTTTACTCCATACAACCACAAAATTCATCCTCCAGCTAGCGCTACGCTCTAGCTCTCTCATCCGTGCTACAGCAAACTCTACACCATTCGTACGTGAGAACGCGAAATAAGGGAGAGGCCAGTGTGCACGTCCACGAGTGTATATATAAACCAGCCATGAAAGGTCGCTCCGAGACCGACCATCCAGAATCGGGAACCTTCGACAGGAAATTGCTCCTTCGTCCCGGCGATGTTATAATTCTCTCGCTGACGCAGCACACCGGAGACCCTGTGTACCATGTACCAACGGACCGAGCCAACAAGCCTGTGTCTTACTCCGTATTTTGGCTTTCCTATTTGTGTGAATGTACGATCTATATATATACGTCGACTCGCTATGAGCCCATTCCTCTTCTGGCCACTGTATATACATAAGGCTCCCGTTACCGCACTCCCTTATGGCTTCAACAGCTATTTATTTTCCCCTCTTGCGTTATTCCCCCAAACGTTTCGGGACTAGAAGCGCCGTGTTATTCGAAGCTTGATGACTTGGCAAGCCCCATTCTCCGTGATCCTTCCAAAGCCTGCCTGGCCGATACACTTTAATTGGACACAATCCTCGACCATCGACACGAACCCAATAAATCATTTTTATAACCCACGTCTATCGCAGAGTTTCGCATTTCCGGTGTAACGAACCTATCAACAGTGCCTAACTTTACGAGCGTGGCGGCTCGCTAATTGTTGCAGAACGAAACAATTGAGATTCTACCAAAGTACTCGCAACGTTTCGATTTTCTCGTTTCCGGTACTCTGCCATTTTGAGGCTTGACTTCACGTCGAACACAAGAGAGATACTCAATCTACCTTATCAGCTGTGGTACACTTTTGTACAACTTTGATTGTCTCCATTTTCCAGGTTTTTCCATTCGTCCCGAGTGACTGGAAGATCGATCAAAGAGAAGAAAGCGCAGACTCTCAAGATGACACGATTTCTCGGATATCGATGATGCGTGAAATCTTGCCGATGTGAATTCTCCGGTGAGAGTCTTGAAACTGAGATTTCAAGGTACGACAATGGTACGACGGAGGTCCCGATAGTAGGAGTACGTTTATCCGGTGAACGACGATTTATGGTACACGGATAAAACGCTTGTGTTGCGGTAGACTCAAAGTGGAAAACGGAGTATTCGCGACTCGTCTACGAAGCTTCCTCAAGTACGTGTTACCACTCTAAAACGGAAGGGGGAAATAACCGAGAGAAATAGGATACGCGAATGTTTCGGAGATCCCGATTTTGCATTCCTCTCTGAATGACATACGTCGTTACGCGAGTGCGTACGCAGGGGAATAGGGTGTTCCACTCGCAAGCCAAGCCATCGTCTACCGTACGGATTTTCTACGTACACATGCCGGTATATTTGATACGTATAGTTCTTACATTTTCTGGAGACACGAGGGGGTTCGAGATACGCGCCAAAAACGGGAGAATCCAAATTGAATTTTTCCGTTTCATTTGTCGATAAGTCGACCGGGGAATTTCACGAGCCATTGTAAACGAGTGAGCGTGAAAGAAATGGAAAAAGAAACAGAGCGTAAAGGGATAAAAGAAGAAAGGAGGTGAACCGCATTGGCTTTTCAGGATTCAATTTTGCTTACGTTCGATTTTCTTTGTTCCCTTACAATTATCATCGAAGTTGATGCGATAGCGCTGGCGCTTCGCCTTCAATTGAAGCCTTAGGCCACTCTACGATTCACCAAAAATCATTATTTTTTTGTTAAAAAAATCAAAAACATCCTCCGTACTTTTATAGGTGTTTTTTTACAAAACATATAATCAAAAATGGTTGTGTCTAATCATAAATTGAAAATGATGTAATGTTGCCATTTTGCCATTTTTCAATTCCGATTTATTTTATGATTTGCCGAAACAAAAAAATTTCAATTTCCTCCAGTCACATATCGACATCATCGTTTCTCCATATTAACCATAAAGATTAATAATGTCGATCGTAATATTGTTTGATAAGCCTTCGGCCTGGAGCTACCGGAATGAAAGACGAGGAGAACAGTATATTCGATTAACGGCGTACACAGTCGGGCTATGGAGAAACTGGTGGAATATAGGTTGAAAGCGAGGTGAACCGAAAGGGGGCGAAAACCGCATGACTGATACGGCCTCTCAAATCGCGCGGAAGACGAGACTCTAGTTTGCCCGAATCCCAAGCCAAATCGGTATTTTCACGACTGAAATACGTCTGCCATCGGCAAAACCTGAGACCTCCAGTCGTTTGTCGAAAGCTCTCTCCACCTTACCTCCTTTTATGGAACGTCGCGTTTCTTCGTGTTTTCCCTTACTGTCCAGTCAGATCACTGACAATATCAATGGTTTTGTCAGGAGACGAAATTGGAAAAATTGTTAAACTTAAGAAGAGGGTATTTGAAAGATAAATATGAAAACTCTGTAAAAAGTTCTTGAGGTTACCGATAAATGAGGGTGGGATAAAAATAAATCTATCTCAAGACGATATCTTCATGTTTTCATCGACTGCATGCTCAATTTCAATACTTAACGCTGCTTCATTTTTCTCAATGAATTTACGAAATTTTCTTCAATCAATTTTTCAAAGTTGGAGGGACCTGATAGTAGAAAAGGCATTGAACCACTGGAGCACTGATGAATGAGGTATATTGGGATTAGAAGAGAGTAAGAGAGAAGCAGAGAAATGAATATTTATTTATTTAAGATTTCACGTATTTTCCTATTTAGGACTAGAACTTTTTAAACAACCGTCGCATGTGAACATATTTCGACAGGCAGTCGAATAAGATATTTTTTAGTGATGATTCAATCTTAGAGGTTCCCAAAGCAAATTATTTTGACAGACAGTCGAATGAGATATTTTCTAGTGAATTTTCAATGCTAGAGATCTTCAAAGCTGTGACGCCTTACATTTGTTGCAGAATTTAGCTTGATCAAGATCCTGTATACTTTAATCCTCGTTTTAGGCTTGATCGTCGGTAGGCAAATTCTTGAATATGAAAAATAAATTAGTGAAGTTCAACGGTATTTCAACGAAATTCTTTTGGAGTTTGCATCTTCGTATTTGCATACTGAGATACGCTTTCGTTCGTCGCATAGATCCGCTCATACCCTCGAACTTCGCGTTTCACCTCCTACCTAGAGATCGTACAATTCACGTCGACGTTGAGGTGATATCTCGAGAGTCCGTAGTTAGGCGCAAGGGAGCTTTCCTCAACAGAACTTATACCTCGAAAGCTCCTGTCCAGAATCCAAAATCAGATTGGCGACATTCAACCGCGGATCCACCCTCTCCGGGTTGTTATTATTCAAGGATAGATCTGGGTTATCCGTCCCGAAGCCTCCTATCGAGAGTACCACCGGTAGAGCAAACTTTTGTCAATTACCCAAAGCTGGTGTAATCCATTACATAAGCCTTTTGTCACATGTGCAACGATGGACTTAATCCACGTCAGCAAATCACTAGTTTTTTAACTGGGGTTAGGTATGCGAGGAGAGATGGCCATAGTTGTTTCTGAGACGATTCGCGTGGAAGTCCATCAAGTAAAATAAATATATTGAATATTTAATAAATATTATATTAATATTTGATGATAAATCAAATAAATATATATAATATTTTTATACAGTCGTATGTTTCAATCACGTTTTGTTTACCAGGTATTATCAACATCGGTGCAAATTTTCATGATCTTTGACAGCACGTTATCTAAGCAATTAATAAAATTTGTCGATCTTTGTAATTGTTGTCAATACCTACAGGAATATACCAAAGGATAAAAAGATAATTGATACCGGATGGAATGACATATTTCAGATTTTCGCACGGAGCTTTTGTTCCCCACTGTTTTATTAATCGGACAAGACCACTTTTATTATTTCAACGTCCGAAGCAAATAGAATTTTCGCTTCGGCGATATTCTTCGTAATCCGGATTACATTTTATCGGCAGTGACGCGATAAATTCCGCAGTTATCCGTAGATGAAGTGCGTAGTGCGATTCGTTGGAATTTGATAGATTTTTATGGAAAAGTTCATGAGCGTCGGGCGGTACGCCTGGAGAATTATTCAATTTTCATTAAGCGGAAACGCGGAAGGAATAATTTCGGTAGAATATCGAGCGTAACATCTCGTTGAGTAGTAACTGGCGCCAACGAGGATTTTCCGCGTTTTGGCCATCGGGGCATGAACGTGCGATAGAATCCAGAAATTCTACGGCCCGATGGATAAACAAGAGCTGGACCATTGAGAGATTAAATGAAAAAAAAAGAAGAAAAAAACGTTTTTTGGTTTGTGTATGCGTCGGGACGTTGAAAACAGTGGTGCTGAAAATATGGCTAACGGAAAATCGGAGAAATATTATGACCGGTGGATAGTGCAGGCTGGTTGGATTGTTCGTTCAGCTCGGATCAAATAATGGCTCTGTTTTCATCCTCAATCGATTTCTTCTCGGATTATGAATTTTTATCTCTGCCCCGTATGCAACGCAGCAAATCCGAGGTATATTAACATTAATGCTCTGCTTCAAGAATGGAAAGGGAACGGTGGAAGCAAATTTTTTGTCTGGTATCTATTAATAATGGCACGAGGGCTCCCCGAGATAGCTTTTCTCATTACGAGAAATATTCATATTCTCTCGACCGTATTACAGAAGAGCTGCAACGCAAGCGAACAAAATACAGTTGCATGAACGATAATGATAACTTAATTTAGATCCAGAAGCAGAGAGACACAGAGAGGAGAAGAAAGGAGGGGGATATTAATTTCCAAGCTTGTTTCTATCATAATTTCCATTGATCGAAAAACTCTTGTTTGCTTCACCAATTATTCTACTATCCAACGAGATGTTGATGAGGAATATATAAATGCATTCATTATATTAATGCACTACGAATTCGAATACGAGAACAATTGCGGTCTGTAAAACTGAGGAGACATCAATTTGTAAACTTCGTTTAATACTTCTGCATTGTGCAATGCAAACTTGGATAGGCTAGGAATTCGTTGTAGTCATCTCAGTGTGTTCCACAAACAAACTCCAGAGTTTGGAATCGATCGCTTCACCTAGATTGGATCTAGAGCGTTGACGGTCTATCAAGGACAAGGTTTCCTATCATGAAGACTTGATCAAAAGTTTTATTGGTTATCGATCGAGAGTGGCCTGCTGCATACCCAATGCTGTCCAACCCTTAGCAACATCTGATCTCCAAAGTCCACTTGGTGGAATATCAATATTGCAATGTGCCGGTAGTTCAGCACTTGATCCGAACTCTATCCACAGTATTCAATATCATCATCAAAGCGAGAGTTCGATTGAAAGGGAACAGTGTGTCAGGTGACGTGATCAATGGGAATGGGTTTGATGTATCGCCAACGTATTATATTGCACGAAGGACATGGAAGACTCCTCGAACACTGGTCGCATTTGGTACAGGACCCAATGCTCTCTGCTACGATGAAAGCCTCGTTGATCTCTGCCAATGTATCACCTGCTAGATAACCGTAAGTGTCTACACGAATTCGGAGCTAACCGTGAAGTTTCGCCATTATGAATCTCAGTCTTCGTTCGAAAGTCATTAATTCTCGGTACACATCTTTCATCGCTCGAACAACTGTCGTCACAAGCGTTTATCGAGAGTACTTCAAGCCACGAATTCCGTTTGATTAAAAGTTGACTACCATCCGGTGAGTGGCTCTTTGATCTGTGTTAAGCATACATGGTAATTGAGGAAGTTCCGTTTCCGTAGCTAATCCGATAGGATTTTCCTGATTTGAATATCGTGTAGTCTTGGAAAGTTAAAAGACGAAAGTTGGCTCCGACTGGGTTAAACGTTAAGGCGATGTCGAATGTCTCGAAACAGCCGGGGTTCGTCTGATACCCGTGTTTAACTCCAGAGATAATCTCGCTCACAATTTCCGGAAGTGGTTCTCACCAAGCGTAGAACTACGCTCGGAGAGGAGAAATCGATCAGGAACTTTGGCTGCGACACCCGAGGCTTCGACTCGGTTCAACCAAGAACCGCGACCGGCTCGTATATGCGCTTCTCAGGTCTAATGCCAATTAGTGGTCGTTAGGGTTGCAAATAACTGGTAGACGACAACTGGCGTAATGTAACACCTCGAATACAGAGGCCGAGTGAACGTCTGGAGAGATGGAGAGAGGCTGCTCGACGCCTAGCAACTGACTGCGCCACCCGAAACATATTTCATTCCCTAATGGCCGTCTTAGCATAATATACGCTATGGGCGCAGCTTTGGCCTACAGGAGTAAGACGTAACTTCCTGGCATGTAGACACCAACTGCAACCACCCTCTCTTTTATCCCCAACCGCAATTGATGCTGTACCGAGTGATAAGGACTCTCTTACATTCTTTTGAAACACTTTTTTCTGGCGTTGGAACACCTGCTGATTCTCCATTTACACAATTAAAAAACTGGAAGAATCTGTGGTACGGGCCTAGTCTACGTATCATTACTATTGAAGACCTAGCTCTAAGAATAGTTTGGTATTCCACAACCAGATGTCATATCGCTATTCGAGAGATCCCATTAGGATATTCCATAGGAATGATGAAAGTGGCCATATTCTTATCAAACTTCTTCATGCTTCCTTCACTTTGATAAAATCAGTTATGCCTTACATTGGCGTAGCTTATTAAAAATATTCAATCTTCTATTGAGCCATTTGACTACAGTACCCCATTATGCAGATTCGTGAAATTTCATTCTTCCCTACTCGGAGCCTGTGATATTCCATTCATTTATTTTAGCCAAGATTTCACCCTTATTGCAGTCCCACCCCAAGGGGATCCGACTTTGTTAAATCGTATCCGTCAGAGCCGAGGAAGCCCGTGGGATAAACGTTTTCGTTCTAGTCAGTTACAAGTTCATTTTGGGGTGACAGAGACTTCGCTTGGAATGTAAATATTGAAGGGCTCTATGCATGTTGGAGTATCCTCGTATATCAAACGTCAGAGTACGTGTACGTATCAGGACGTATCCACATCTTTGTATGTTTTAGAATGTCTTCGTTGCAGCAGTTCCATAATGGACGTATATTTATAATCTTGACGCAGCTGTGACAGAGACATTGAAATCATTGGGTTTCCAACATTTCAGCGTACCAGTTGCTCCATTCGTTGGAAATAGTTGATGCACTTAAGGTCCATGAATGATTCCTAATACGTCTGCCTTCTACCATCAAACACTCGAATAATCTTTGCCACAGACGCTTTCGAAGACCCCAAGAAAGTTCACCCCAAATATTGCCTTATCGCTCCACCAGACACATACGTAGACTTCGAGAGTCATAATTATCCAGTCGAATAGGAGGCCCGCGAACTAATTATATCCCCTTGGGGAGAAGAGTTTCCGATTTTGATATCCTTCCCTATTCGTTTAATTCGCAAACGCGCGTGCGCGTATGTTCCCAATAAGTAGAATCAGATTGTTCGTCGTGCTTCCGTGCTCATGAGGAAAGTTTTCCCCCAAGATCTCTCGGAGGAGAAGCTCCCTCGTGATAATGCTTCGCGACGCGAGTGCGCGTTGGTGCAAGCGAGGACCACGCCAATGAAAAACGTATATATCCGGCGCGTTTCTCTCTTCACGTTTACCAACGAGAAAGTTCCTTTCGCGAATGCAATCACACGATCGAATAACTTCCCAATTCGAAGTTAACAGCGGAGTGCTGGCCATGCTGTTGTGAGCCGTGCGTTCTATACAACCGCTATATAAATAGACTCCGGCAAATAATCCATTCCAGTTGAGTGTAAACTTGGGCACAACTGGATGGCAATCTACCAGAGAAACACCGTTGGAAAGAGTTTCTTCTCCAACCGTTTTGATAAGATTTATCAGTTATGCAGCTTTTCCTTGACCGTTGTAGAGTTCGCTCTGGATATGCCCAATTGATCATTCATGTTGTCACAAGTCATAAGATAGGTTGTCATAAGTCATAAGTTATTAAGTCATAAGATAGGTCATCTTGATATGCCAGATAGGTCATTTGGGCGATCTCATAGCAAAGTCATGAAGGACTTCGTACGGAAACTAAAACTGGAAAATGGATCAAAGTAGGCATAAGCCTCGCGATTTCCGTTGGAAAAGCAATAGGTTTTGAGCCATTGTATGACTGGACAATGCCAGGGTTATGGCTAACTCTTACATACCTCGTGAGTTTTCAATGACGTATTTTCTTCAATCTTCAACCTCGTCGTACAATGGACCCGTATCTGTGCAGGAAGTGATTCCAAGGAAAACTTACCCTGCAGTTTCAAAGAGGAATAGACGCCTCAGGGCAAACGTTCAGGACTCAAGACTTATCGCGATCTCGTTTTAAAATAATTCAAGTTTCTAGCGCCCCCCGGCCTTCTTTGACTAAAGTTTAGTTTGCAATTGCCATTCCAAAACGAGGTAGCTGAACCGCAGCAATTAGAGCCCCAGCCGATCTATGTTTTGCCTTCCCAGACATACGGACCCGAATTCTCATTGCTATTTCGCTTCGAATCAAAACGGCGTATCCGAAGCGATTTCGATCCCCAAATTGAAGGCCGCAATGCCATTCGTATTGATAGCGACCAATACCGAGTATGGTCCATGAGCCAAAGGTGGTTAAGATAGAGAGCCACGAAACGATGGAAATTAGGCTCGTTTGCAACATTTGCTTGCAGTTTCTCTGAGCTTATCAACGAAGTGACGATAAACATCTGGAATTGATGCCGCGACTAGTTTATCTCGGAATTTACGCGCCCTCACGGATATGCTCGGTTTCTTATCGATCTCGATCAGACAATCTTTGGGGGGAATTATGTTCCAATATCAGAAAACGTCTACATTACTATTGCAATCCTCTCAGACGACGGTTTCCACCAAAATACACGATTGCATCGACGCATCTTTCGTACCCGGAACTCAGTTAATTCTATTTTCAGCAGAGCAACCGAAATCGTTTTATCACATTCAAAGTATTACTGGATGGATACTGAAAGAATAAAACTCTTCAAAATGTGAAGAGTTCCTAGAATTCTAGAATGCATCAATTATTTAATAAATGTTCACTTAATAATTCAGTAATTAGTTAACAAATGAATTTTCAACAAGGTTGATTATGGGAAAACAGCTTTTAGAGATCTTAATGACTACAAAACGAACGAAACGAAAAAATGATCGCTAATTCTGTAAATACGTCATCAAGATTTCGGATTAAACGAGTACTTAAGCTGCGTTTCACGGAAAATAGTGAAAGATAATAATCCGGTCATACTTTAAACCCAAACGTTTAGTTTTAAATCCTCGTGGCTCTAACCGCATTATCTTTCGTCTTATTCTCAGTTGTACTTGCACCACTTCGGGAGAACGTCAACATCGCAACCGTTTTCGAATGGGGCAAACGAAACGAGCAATGATGCAAATGAATTCGAGAATAGTCGATTTGCGAGGAGTTGGATTGTGCTCCGGATCGAAACGGGCTGAAGGAAAGCGAAACTGAAACAACTAAAGTTCTTTAAATTGAATTATCAGGTAGTCCGCAACAACTCCGCCCAGGCGTGCACACCAAACAGACGATCCGGTTGAACGTTATCGACTTTTGAAAATCGTGTTTTACATCCCTCTGCGAATACCGTACGTACGAACAACATTTGTACGAACACCCAAACAAATGTTCTTCCATGTTTTCCACTGTTCAACAAGCCAGAGATATTCCCAGCGTTAGGGAAACCGGATTCGTGAGCTGCCGAACAACAGATGTACAACGCGAACAACACCCAATAGCACAATGAAGATTTTCATTGATGCGCGTCCAATCGCTCGGCAATCCGGTCGAAACGGAAGAAAACTTCAGTCCCGTCGGTTCAATGTGTTTTTTTTTGTTTTTTTTTTTCAATCACACGCAACAGGGCACAATTAAAAGCACTGACACGATTAATGAAAGAACTCTGCAGAATTTCGTTATCGACCAATCACACAAATTGATCAATGCAGAAACCTGACCGGACATTTCCGATTTACGCCTGGTCCAGGCCTGACTTGCCTCGTCCCATTTTCCTAATCGAACTTTTTCATGAAGCAGACCAGGAATATCACAAACTCTTTTTCAGGGCAGAACATTGACTTTTTCTTGATATCCCGATTTATAATTAAAAGATACTTTTTACGTCATCAAAGATATTAATTTAGTAATTTTATATTGGTATATAAAATAATCGATATTAATCAATAATTATTATTAATTCAATATATAATGGAGGATATTGTCGAAATAATAAATTGAATAGACTGCGAATTTTATTTTATCCCCTTACGTGTTCCAAAACCCCTGAAACCCGTCGTTTTCAATTTTCTCGTTTAGTCCTGGTTATTTATAAGCCTTAAACTCGTTACATGGGAATCTTATTCTAGGGTCGAAATCAAGCAATCCGAGTGATTCTAATATTACTTAGGAAAGATCTGTTCCTAGGAGCGATAATCTTTCCCGAGTAAAGTTTCAACAAAGATAGCCAATAATAAAACACATTTGGTACATGGTTGAAGACGAGTGTCAATTAAATATCTAAAAACAAGATAGTCTGCCACAAGGTGTACAGCTGACATCTCGTTTCCGGCGCAAAATGGGGTAATTTCATTGCGAACGTTTTATCGAGAAATTAATCAGTCAGAATTTTCTATATTCACGAACGATAAGTTTCTTCATGAAGTCTGTCAGACTCCGTCACGATACAGAAATTCATTTTTCCCATATCCGTTTCTCGGATCCGTCAGGAAAGCTCATATTCCACGAGCGGTTGAAACAGATCATAGAAACTTTTTCGTATCGTCAATCAGAGATTAGCGAATTACAGGACAACGAACAAAGTACGCTGAAACTGCCCGCTGTATTTTCCATCGTTGTTTTCCGTCCGTCAGGGTAAACGATATGGAAAGCGAATGAATGACGAGGAGGAAGAAAAAGGAAGAGGGAGAGAGAGAGAGAGAAAGAAATAGGAGGGTTGGCAAAGGGTGAGAAGAAGCCATGAATTTCCAATGCACGCAGCTGCTCTCCTGTACTATGTGACTCCGAGTAATCTGGGCATTCATAATTTATATGGTTGCACTACACTTTCGACCAAACATGTACAACCCAATGTTTCCCAATACCCCCAACGGAACGGGGGTCGAAAAGGGGTTGAGGGGGGGATTGTTTATCAACTCGACATTTTACATACGAGCTGGTATCCCCTGCAGGGACGTTGGACATTGAGTACCCGTCCATGTTGGAGCTCAACGGTAGTCCGAAATTTCACTTGCGTAAACCTCGTATCAACATTTTCCAAATTGTCGGAAAATTGTTGGTTCGTATTCAATCACGAGGATAGAAACGCTCGGTTTAACGTAACGCTGCGAAACGTTCTCGATATCGCGACGTAATATTTAACCGTGTAATAACAGTCATTAATAAAGACCTAATAATCGAGCTTTGGAATTAGAGTTGGATCAGCAGTTTACCTCGAGGCTTCACGAGTGCCTTTTGTGTTACGAGAAATCGAGGTCCCCGCCCGGAACATATTTATTATCGTAACGATATTGTACGTTTTGCAAAATGTTTGTACACATTTGGTAATTAACGAGCTACATTGCGGGCTCGTAATACGTACGACCCAAGAACAAACTAATTTGCACGAATTCTAGTTTCATAACGTTTAAATACTCCATCGTATAATGCGTGAGAATAAACCCGTCGAAGGCGTATCCTGCTGATGACGGCTGTACACATTTGTTTAGTACACATTTTCACCTGAACACTCGTTGTTTTTTTTCGTACGAATAATCGATACGACCCGTTGATAAATATTTCCACTAATCTCTATTATATACAGAATTAATTTACCCTACTTGAATATTTTGGTACTTTAGAAAAATCGAACAAACTTTCGTGATATTCATTTGTGTATGTTTTTTCATTTCTTTTTTATTAAACTCGAGTGAGGTTTATTTATATTTGTGTACTTATCATTTATTCTCTCTGGTCCAAATTTTTCTTGACATTTCTATCCCAAATGGCTCGTTCGGATATCTTTCAATGTCCAGAGGTCTACGCCTCATAGGCTGGTTTTGCCTTTCCTCTCATTCATCATCCCGTGCTTCTCGAGCATCTCTTGACATCTATCCTTATCATATCTGTCATTCAATTTCGAAAGCACAATTTTCTCATTCGTGTTGGTTTCGAGGTCCTGATATACTGGATCACTATCAAACGTGCCACTTAAAAAAAAACCATTAAGGGTACATTCACTCTTTAGTTGAATAAACAATTTCCTGATTTTTTAAACGACGAAAAACTCTTCGAATCATAAATAAAGCAAATAATTAACAAATTTAGTTTTTTTGTATTCATAAAGATGCTATAGGTATACTCGATTTTACGGATATAATATGTCATATGTTATATATATATTTATATATATATATGAAAAGTAATAGCAGGGATGCAGTATGGAAGTGATAAATAAAACTGAAGGGAAGAATATGCGATGTTTCAATATTTCAAGCGTGACTTTGTCACCGGGACGGGCTAGCAATATCACGAAACGAAAATTTATCGTCGGGTATATTGTATCGTTGGCCGAGAAGTTCCTTATCGACGTTTCGTAAGGTAGGATGCAAAAAAATGTCATTCGTCAAAATATTGCACGGGATGCTCCAATAGGGGCAAATAAATATTACGTTGCAACGAAGTTAACAAGTGTCACGGCAATAAATAAAAAACAAAGTTAAGAAATGGAGCGGTCATAAATAAAAAGCGTATGTAAGAAATCGACTCGTCATAATAAAAAAAAAACGAAGTTAACAAATCGAAAGGTTGTTAATGAAAAAAAAACGAAGATAATAAATGTATGGGTCATCAATTTCAAAAAACGAAGTTGACAAATAAAATATTCTTAAATAACGAAATTAACAAATTTAAAAGACATAAAATATGAATTCTCTAGTGAGAATCATTGATGAAAATACTTCGATCTTTTATTAATCTCTCTGTCAACATCTATATTTTACGTAAGTCTCCACTGTCACGCTCCGTGAATACTAGAACAACATTGTATTTAAAAAAATCACAAGAATTGATTAACATTTTCTTAATTAATTCTTGTGATTTTATTGGAATGAATATAATATTGCAAAGTTCCAATATATTATTGGAATGAATATAATATTGCAAAGTTCCAATATATTATTGGAATGAATATAATATTGCAAATTATTACGAATAATGAATTCTTACAGGAACTCGACGGGAGTGGGTCGTTAGTCAAGTGGCTCACGGGTGCGTCATAGAAACACGCGTCCTTCAGTCTTGGACACGATGTCCAATCTACGGTTTATGTGTAACAAGCGAGTACGCGGAGAAATTAATCATTCCAAGTCGGGACACTCTACCTGATGCATATAAGCCTCGCGAAACGTATATCCAACGGTGCAGATGTCGCGCATGCGCACGAAACTGAGCTGCAGAATTCTGACATCCGCGCATAATAATTGATACGACGCGATCATAATAATTGCTACGAGGCTTAAGCTAGGGACGTTAAATACGTCAACGTTTGTTGGGATCAAACACCGGTCGCAGTGGAAGTCTATAAGGCTCGAGATATGACACACGAACGTTTGCGGATCTCCCGGATTTACAGGCATTATGCACCTTTCACCTGGCAACCGATTTCTTCTACGTCATCAATATTGCCGCATCATACGCGATTTTGTCTTTACGATCTCGCGGAATACGTCATTTCACGTTTGATTTTATTCATCCAACAAAATTGTCGCGAACCGGCGACTTTCCGGAAATCGTTTTTTAATGGACGTTCATTCGTCTGCGCGTTACCGATAATACCGGCTCGTAAAACGTAACGGTCTTATCCGAGCATAAAGCATCGACCATCTTCTTGTCGGACTTGCATCCTTTTTTTTATTACTTTCTCATTAACTCTCTTTTTTGTCTTTTTGTTTATATGTTTCTTCGGTACACGTTTTACGAGCAATATTTATACACTAATTTCAAAATGTTTGACTTTACGCGTCAAACATAACTCAGTGCTGAATTGCAAATAAACAGGCAGACGAGATATTTATAAATAACAAATAATGCAAAATAGGTAATAATGTAAATAATCAACCAATCAAAATATATTATAATATAAATAATAACCCAAACAAATTGATATTGTTTCTATCGAAATAATGTATTCGATGTTTAACAGCTTGCAACAGGTTTAGCATTGAAGAATCAAGCGTGTAAGAGACAGAGAGAAAAAAAGAGAAGGAAATTGTTAAAAAAACCAATAAATAAAAAAATAAAATATAGTTCAATGAAAGGGTATATCGAAAAAAATTATTTTAATAATTTTTTTTCCCTTTCATTGAACTATATTTCATTTCTTTGATTATTTTTTCACTATATTTCTTTCTTTTTTTCTCTCTGTCTCTCACATGCTTAATTCTTACATTTTTTAATATTTATAATTTTATTATAAATTTTTATTTCAACAATTTTTTCAGATATTTTCGAGAGTTTCGAAAACAAAAGAAATTCCGGCTGGCGGGAACCCATAGGTAGAGCAGATAAGCCAAGGCTGAGGTTATTGTTATCTTGATATTTAGCGTTGAATTTATAATTGGATATGAAATCCGGGGCCGGTCTACGGTGAACTTCCTTCGCTTTGGCACCAAGAGCAAAAAAACAAACGAAGAAAAAAAGTGGGAGAGAAAAAGAACGCAAGAAAAAGTCTGCGGGGCGAAGCGCCGCCAAGTTTCAAGAAGAAATCCTGAGCTATGAAATGGCAAATGGAGAAACGGATAAGAGAAAGCGGGAGGGTAGAAAAAAAAAAGGAACAAAGAAGAGTTGGCGAGTGGGCGAAAAATCCTGAGCCGGAAAATCCATACGAATTGGATTCTTTTAATTAAATCCGACTGAGTCTTTACCCATCTTCCTCCCATGCTCCCTTCTTCACCTCCCTCTCTTTTAACCCCTTTTCTCCAGCCTCGTAATTTTTCCTCCGGCGGACCTATAAGCCGGGTTGCACGCTAGGGCGATTTCTCGTTTTCTCCATTCTGCGAAGTACCTCCAACAGGAATAACCCAGAGCACCGGAGCCTTCAAACGTACATTTACCGAGAGGTCTGCGACGAAAAAATAGAGAACGTGAGTTAACGCCACTCCGGTTAGGTTATACAGATATATTCCAATAATTACACAACCGGTCCGGGATTACGATGAGAGTTGAGAGGTTGTGCGCCGGTGGTTGACGGCAGGATTGCCTCACACCTCGTTGCCCCCGACCTAACGCTTTTGTAACGATCAAGAGTCGTACTTCGCAGGTCCTGTAGTTCTCGAACCGCCGTTAACGGACTACGCCGTAAACGGCACGTCCGTAGTGCGAAATAAAAGCGAGGGATGAAAAGAACTCGAAAAGAAAATGTGTGTTGTAGCCGGACTGAATTAAAAAGAGGAAAATGCTTGAATAGAGAATTGCTTGAATTTCGTTTGATAAATCTCAGTCGCGAAAATCCTTGCCAATGCTGATCGAGCTCGAATCATGCACAGACTTTACTTTTTATATTCTAAGATAACCCGTGAAAGCATTTCCGGTGGAACGCAAGTGTTTTTACGATAATGAATTTTATAGTTTCCAGTTAACGTATTGAAAAGACCTACCAGTCTGAATGTGCTGACGTTTCGTAGGTACCTTGCTTTTGATATATGAAGAGAGTTCCTAAAAGGATTTTTGGCGATTGGCGATAGTTATCGAGATATCAAATTTTTAAATCCGATACTTCAAAAACTATAGTGGTCAAGAATCCTTTCATGGGTTCTATCGTAGTATTAGAAGAAAGGTCTGTGCAAAATTTTGAAACCTTATCGAAAATCTTCAACAATTAGAAATCTACTCGACTTTGTTGCATCAATTTTCGAAAACAAAACGCAAGGAATTTTTATTCGTAGCTAAGAAATTGTAACATTTGGGTATCAAGACAGTCCTAAAAGAAGGCTACATATACACCAGATTTGTCCTGCGATTTTCGAGCTTTTCTGGAATATTTGACGCTTCGGTGGCGTTGATGCCGAGAAAATGAGACTGGGTAAAAAAAAAGAAGAAAAAAGTACACCTGCACGTACGAAGTTGGTAAAAAAAGAGGAATAGTCGGAGGAAAGAGACGACCCGAATAGGAATACGGTAAAAAGGGGTTGATGGTAGTCTCATAGCAGGCTTGCGTTTGTCCCATGGGAATGCCTAGACTCGTTTTTCCGTTATGAGATGGATGAAGGTTGGGGGATAAAGGAGAAGACCAGCGACAACGAGACCGGTGACGGAAAAGCCAGTAGCAACTCTTGGAGCGAATACTTATTGCATGGAATATATGTACGTAATGGGAAAGGAAGCAGACGAGTGTGTGGGCTCGCGTCATTCAATGCCGCTCAGCGGTGCTTCCATACTTTTGCGAGGGGTTCTCTCGTTGGCCCAGATTAAAGGGAGTTTTATGCGAGGCACGCCGTCGCGTTATTAATCTTCGCGAGAGCCGACGAGGAGTAAGATAAAAAAAAAGGAGAAAAAAACAAAGAGGAACAAAGAAAAAAATGTAGAGAAAAGAGAGCGGCGGCCTGTACGGTAAAACGGAATAGAACTAGGCGATGGAAAGGCGAAGAGCCTAGAGGTGGATATACGTAAACCAGAAATACCAAGTGCACATCATACGCCAGAAACGGAAAGCTGAAATGAAGCACCTGCCAACGAGAAACACATTTGTCATTCTTCTTTTTTTTTTGTTTGTTGTAAATATACTCTTTTCCTCTGGCTATCTAATTGTGCATTGCGAAAGGGGTTTTTGTTTCCAACGATAAATTGGTTAGCCATCAATCCCCTGTGGCGAACGGTCTCCAATATTTCGATGATCAAAATACTGAAAATGGAAACCCAGTGATGGAAGTTTTCGCTGGACATTAATTGAATTTTCGAAGCGGTAATGTCTGGGTGAATAGGAAGGAATATTTGAGCGCGTCCAATATCGAGGCTAGAGGTTACAGCAAAATGGCACAGATGGAATAATCAGCGCAGTGCACGAATAAATGGAACTTCCGAATTCCATTGATCCAGCAATCCATGGATAAGGCGAATCAGGTTTTGCCATTTATAAATAACAATGCACCAGGAGGCCCAATGTACACCCAGCACCGTTTTCACTATCAATGTCTATCCTATTTGGACTATTCTTAATTACATCCACTCTGACCAATTTATTTTCGACCTCATACCTGTTTTCCTCTAAGGTACAAATGAAAACTGGAATAACAGTGTATTTCGACTGAGTTGGATCTAGGTATTGCGTTAACTCAACAAGGCTTCGTTATCGTTTTCTATTTATCCGAAAAGCAATCCTTGATACGTCCATTCTTGCCATTGCATCTGAAACCTATCTTGCCTAGTCAGGTACAGTCCATCCTTGCATCCAACCAACAGATCTTCTAATATATGCGTCTTGACGAAGGTATCGCGTTGCTACCTCCCAGAGCGGATCTCGGTGTAGTCGTAGATCTTCGGCTTTCATCAACAGGCTAAACCTATTCCCACTACTATCACGTGTATATTGTACGCCGAGATAGATCATGGCTGCTCCAGTAAATGCACCCATATTGCAGAAGCCCTGATCCTCCAGAGCTTCCGCTAGTTCTATAGACAACAGGCACCCACATTGCCCAACCACTATCACAGACGTGAGTATTCTACGTCGGAATTAAATCTCTTATCATGGTCAGAGCCAGCATCAGCCTTACTGTTCCCGATCAATTCTCTTCGCCATCTTTTGAAGCTTGCGGTTTCACCGTCAAAGAGACAACTCGCAAGAACATTTGCCTGAGATGGTGACCACCGGATCAACCACTCTCTCTTCGTCTTTCCCGACCAGCGTATCTTCTACAAAATGTAGACTCTCCCAGGGGTCGTCAATCCACAAAGGCACGAGGGTCTAAGCTCCTCAGAGACAACGAGTGTACACGTTCCCCAACTTTCCTGGATCGTAACTTATGCAACGGTTTACTTTGGGTGCTGCAGTACCGAGTGGAGTTTCAGAGAAAAATCAATACACAATATTTATTCGAAAAACTACTGGCTGCGAATATGAACACGGCTCCAACTTTTCGTGGTCGAGATTTTTTGTTTTGACTTTCTGAACATTGAAAGATAATACGTAGGGTTGGAATTTGTACCCAAGATACAGTCATCTACTTTGCTGGTGTTTGGATTCTTCAATGATCAAATTTGCGCCATCGTTTTATAACTTTGTCAAATTTTTTATCGAGTACTTATAATTTTGTAGTTTTGAAATGCATAGGAATTAGACTTTCGAGGATAATGTGAAATCTAAAAGGATTTTCTATGGCCATTTCCAAATATAACATTATAGAGTCACTTCTGTGCAATTTTTCTAAAAACTTGTTACAACGATTTTTCCTGTTCATTTCGAAATGATAAATGAACTGGCGAAAGTTTAGATTTCAGCTGTATGATAACAATGAGTGAACGAGGTTTCAACATTGATCCATTTTTTTCCTGATCGTATATAAAATACGGAGATAACATGGAATTCACTAGGACCTTGGTCACGATAAATAATTTTCCTCGGGGCTGTGTCCTCACTCCTCCATTCTCTCTTCTTTATATTCTGTTTTTGGACAATAAGCGAAGACTGTAAGGATGTTTCAGCTTTGACAGTAACAGCTGGAGGACCCTCGTCAAAACCTAAGAGACGCGCTTTCGCGTCGACTTGGACGACCCAAACGAGCATCCCTCATCCACCTTACGCGCTTCATCCCAATTCCCCGGAGCGGTTCGCCCGCTCGTTTCCAAGACTCTCATCCTAGTCACCACAGTCTTTTCTTCTCTCTGATGTGCTTTTTTCTCCTTTTATGTAGATATTTTACGTTTTTATTAAGATTCTTTTCAATTCGTTTGATCCCTCTCGAAGCTAGGGTATTTTCTAAGATTCGGTGATCAAGCTGATATCCTTTATGAAAGATGCGTACATTTCAGTCCGTTTTTTTTTCCTTTTTTGGGAAAAAGAGTCCATTAGCTAAGAGACTTCCGGCATGATCGAAATATTCGACCAGATCGTGGCAAAACGCAATCATTTTTCTAATGTATCAAACGGACAATAGACCCAAAATCCAAAGTATTTCGGGCAGATACAGTCCAGCGAAAGCACAAAGATTATCAAGAGATCCTTCGTAAGAAACATCCTGACCTTTGTGATCGAAATGTATCGATAAGGGTCACGTTGAATGTGGAAGGATCAAGTCAAGATGAAAGAGCAGCTGTGGAGCAGGAAGCAACGTCACCGTGCATTACTTCTCCTGGTGGTTTTTCCCCTGGCCACTATTGAACTCTGCTTTGCTCAACGGCGCGTCCATCCGTCTTGCAAAAGCGGGATAAATCGGCTTTGTGCAGGCTCTGGAAGCTCGAGTCGCACATCGACCTGCGGGCGAACGGCGAATGGCCGGAGCTTTCCCGCATTCGATATGCTTCTGTGGTGCGGTACCAGCGAGGAACTCACGGAGCAAAGGACGTATCATTTATAGAGAAAAAGTAGGAACCGAAAAGAACGAGAATGAGAGGAAAGAGGAGTTTCGCTCGTGATATGGGCTGTTTAACGAACGAAAAGGAACGCACACAGTTCGGAAAGTACTCTCTCAGTACTTCTCTTCGAACTTGTAAAAGCTCGTTGAAAAGTTCAATATTTTCTTGAAACTGCCAGAGGCTGTCCGTTACTCACGGGGTATCAAATAAAAAGGGCTTATATTTAACTCTACTGCGAGAGGCGGTAAGCGGTCTCAGGGGGCACGAGCTTCAAAAAGAATATACGCAATCTACGTAATTAGATATTCATTTAACTGCTGAGTAAATAAACTTGGCCGAGAGTGTATGTTCGTACGATCCGCTCGAGTTATCTTTCCAAAGGTGTCTACGGTATCTCGTTGTAACTGAGTGGTGCAAAAAAAAAACTGGAAAACGAAAAAAACATGGCGAAATTAATCCTTCACCCTCAACCCATCCTGGACTCAACGTCGATCTTTTCGCTGCTGCTGGCACTCTCGAACTCATCATCCCCTCGAGCCACTACTCGACTCGCTCTCGCGCGCCAAAGTACTGCAATATAATTTGTACTTCTCCTAGATATAGGTTTCCTCGGACCTCGAGAGACCTCTCCGAGTTTTTTTTTTCTCCCATCCCTTTTGCCTCACCATCCCTTTCCGGCGTTCAGAACAGCTGAATTTTTATCTCGACTCTGCAGAATCTTCGCGGCTGCTCTTTATATATAACTCCCATGAAACTGTTCATATAGAACGAGACGTAAAGATACGTTCACCGAGTCTTCGTAGACAAACTCGTATCTACACAGCCACACTTTCCTTCATCGTCTATCGGCCTTCTTTTTTGCCAGCTGTACTTCGAACGATCCTGGATGAAGCTACGTTGCGCCATTTCATTTCATCAAGATGATCCTCTTTGCCTCTACAGTTCCTTTTACCTCTTCGATTCGACTGCCCTCACAATCTCGGATCATATCGTCTAACAAAGGCCGAAAGAGTGGAGAAAAAGTTCAACGAAGAACCAACATCGTGTCTTCGACAAACGACCACCATGGATAAACGTTCAATCACATTCGCGTTCGTAAAAAAAGGGAGGTCCGCAAAAACGAGATATTCTACAATTTTGTATAACGAACTTTGCCCCGCCCTCCATTTTGTACACTTCGTGAAATGCGCGCGGATATATGGAAGAATTTATTTCCAAGGTTATCGTTATCATCCACGCCTATTCTTTGCTCGTTCAGCATTGAATAAATTGGTCGATCAATGTTGACTGCGGCTGAGTACGAATAGAGTTGCATCAGTCATATTTTTGTTACATGCGCGATCTCTCGATCGATAAAATACGAAGGGCGAGTAGAGCCGTAAAGCTTTGAGCAATCATACGCGCTCACAGACTTCCTAACGAACTTTTTTCAACTCGGCGATTCCATGTTCTATTTTTTTCGTGATGAGACTGCCAACTCTATTGAGCATCTACAAAGGTGTCCTGGGAGATCCAAGAAAACCGATTACAACGAAATATTTTATTTGTATTCTCATTTATACGGTCTAATTATGATGACAGAGTCACTCATCTGAAACTCGCAGTTGCTTCCACATTCCACCTGATTCAGTCCCTCAAGACGTGTTTTTTCAACTCGTTATGTTGAACAAAATTCATCAGTTTTAGGCCTGCGCAACCAGGTAGTCGCAATGTGACGAAGCAATGGACATTTTTGGATAATAGTCCAAAAGTGTCTATTTGGAAATATAGAGGTTGGATAAGAGCTCAAAGATGTTTATTTAGACATGTGAATGTTGGATGAGAATCCAACAATGTCCGTCCGTTATTTAAGTTATCATATTCTACATTTAGAAGCACATATTAACGACCTACATCTACAAGAACTAAGAAAGATATATTTAAATCTACATTTTTTCTCAGTGCACACAAGAATTCCAGCAAACATTGAAACTCCATTTTTTTTTTTTCGTTTTCCAGATGAACTTTACCACTGGCAAAGAAGAGAGTCTTAACTTTCGAAAAAAATTCGTTCGGTGTACATGGAGTTGAGTAAATGGCATTGGAAAACGTTTCGTATGCAGGAAATTGAACGTTACCGGAATTTTCACCAGGCACAGACTGCATTAAAAATAGAGTTTCTGGCGCACACCGTTACAGAGATGCACGAGCCGGTGGATATTCTCTTACGTCTTTTTTCCCTCGGGAAGTTCATTTGGTAAACGTCAGGCCGGCGTGAATTTATAGTCAGAAATTCGGAGTTACAGTTTTCCATACCCGGACCACGATTTCTGGAAACTACCTCACAACTATATCGCTGCGACTGTGTGAAAGTACCGCCCGGCATGCGACTATTTACGTGCGCGACACTTGGAATTGCGGAGTGGTCGAACTGGAACGCAGCACAGGGAGAGAAAGGAAAAGGTAGAAAAGAATGGTAGGTAGAGAGTCGTATGTGCAGATAACTTTTGTTGGAGAGAGCATTGAAATTTTTCAAGCGATATGTAGGTTAACGAACGTACAACAACGAAGATACCTAACGGACTACACTTCTGTTCATTCGGGTTGATAGCGTTTCTTCTATCAACCGCCTTATCCAACTGCCACGGTTTTGCTGATTCTCTGCCAAAGTAAAATATCTTAAATCCGTATACAGGGTGTTCTACGACGAAATGTCATCGGTAAAATGGAGGGTGTGGATGAAATTCCGAGTTGATTGATATAAGCATCTCTGATTCCCAGATCGACTGAGAATTCCACCCCCAACCCATAGATAACGCGAGGACACTCTGTATATACATGTATGTGTAAAACAAAGTCCTGACTGACAGACAGGTCGTTAAAAAACAAATTTCCATAATCACCATCTGTACTGTCCTCCAACAAAAATGGCAATCATAATGTTTCTCTAAAAAGAAGCAAACACTCCGACAATTCCATCCTTAACCGTATTACCATCGAGTTTTCCAATCCAACACTGCTGAAAGTTGTCTTCGGCCACATTGCTCTGGTCGCAAGTATCGTGAAGATTCTTTTACCCAGTGGGAATAATTCGCGAAGTGATTGGTGAAAAAGTTCCCTCCCGTGAATAATGGGTAAAGTGCAAAGTATAGAGTAAACATTACCCGGGTATGACGAAGTTGGGTGGATAGCGTTGGCGATGTCGTTTCAATAATAGATTCCTCTTGTATGTTTTCGCAGCGCGAAGGAGGGCCCGAGTTGCATTACTTTACGGACAGGTCGACAGTTTTCGAATTTACCTAAGAGTCTCCGAGAACATGAAGCCCCAGTGGCGAAGCGAGCAACGTGTCACGTCATTTGTCTTCGGCGTTGGTGTTCGGGGATGTTCAGAATTTTTACACCAACACCTAGGAGAGCCATGGAGGATGAAGAAAAAAAAAAACAAAAAAAGAACGCAACGGGACAGGGGTGGTCTTGCAAGCCTGTCAAACTTCCTTGCTACCGCGAGTGATCGAACGTTTCGCCATTCCCTACGTCGTATCCTCCTATTTCATCCACCCACAGCCCATATTCCAACCGATCATCCGGCGCTTACTGCAACGTAAGACAATGGGGCCTCGCCTGCAATATTTCAAGATTCCAGCGCATGGCCTTTCGCGCTTGGCCTTTTGAATTTGCTTGACAAGCCGGAAGATGTACCAACGTATACGAGCACGATATGAGATTAGTCTTCGAGGTGAAATTTTTACGATGGTGTCCCGCGGGTGACCGTGCCCTCGAGTGATGATGGATATCGATGGGATCCGACGACCTCACCAGTTCGAGATAGCAAAAAGTATTGGCAGTATGAACGATCGTGGATCCTCCTGCCAACCGCAAACTCGGATATTCTTGAGTCATTCGGGTTAAGTGTGCGCACTTTGCAACTCGAAGTGTAATCTAACTAATTATCAAATTAAACAATCTTTAAAAAAACTGTTAGATTAATCGTAAAAAAAAAGGATTGATGAAAAAAAGGAAGGATGATGAAGGACATTCATGATTCTAAAAAACATTCTAGAGAAACACATAAAACTTTTGAACCCACGATCATTCTTTGTAAAAACTTTAAACAATTAAACACGAAGATATTCGAGACTGTGTCCGGAAGTAATTGGAGATTAACGTGATCGACTCCATCAAGTGTACACACGCGTACACTTACCCGCTCCACACGGTGACCCCGAAAGACTTAACTCGCTATCGATACGATCAAGCTTTTATTCCAACTGGCGTGCATCAAAGTCTAACGCAAAGTTCCGCGTAGCTCGCCATCAGCGAGCCGCGTGTATCGTTGAGGAAAGACAAAGGGCCACCAGCCTCTGAAATTACCCAGGAGTGATTCTAGCGCACGAGAGACACACAGTGCACATCTGGTGATGCCACACCAATACTCTTCCCCCCAGCAACACGATGGCATACCCTCGGCAGTGCTCTTCCCGTTATTACACCACGGACCACTCTTCCGATAATCTAATCGCTTCTCTTTCTGCCTTCCTCTGTCGCCCTTCCTCACTTCAGTCGGCATCCACCTCTTTCGATATTGCTACTCGGTTCGTTCAACCGCCTGTGACCCAGTTGAAAGCATCAAGTAAACATTATTTCCTTGCACCTTGATCATAAAATTGTCGTATCTCACCAACCTGCAAAACCACTCTTTACTCCCGCGCGATATTGAATTTCTTCGTACCACAAATATTTGCGCTGGTGACCGTCGGGACATTCTGGTGCTTTTCAATGTATTGCCCAGTCTGCCATATCGCCTCGTTTATCTCGATGCTATTTTTTTTTTTTTGTCACGCGGAGTGACTAATGCGAATTATAATGACACCGAGGATATGGGAGCTCCAGCCACTTCCACTTCGCATGATCGATGGTTTCGAAATCCATCGTGAACTGGGCTACGTCGAGGTACAATCAACCGGGTAAATTTTTGCTAGGCTGTATTGTTTGTGTGTTGCGTTATTCATGTTGACGTTTTGAACAAAAAAATCGAAAATTTATTACCAATTACTAATTCAATAGAAAAAATGTCAGTTTTCTTGTATTTTGTATTCTTTAACAAAAGGATAAAAATCAAAGAAGATTAGCAAAAAGAACTTAATTTCGGAATAGCTTTTCCCTGAAATGCAGTCGTTGCACAAGGAATTCCCAAGAGAATTTCCAAGTGCAATATTGGTGTTTGAGAACAATGAAAAAAATTAACAATTTTCGGGTCTGATAAGAATCATTCTCGGAACAAAAGAAAAAAAAGTTTGATGGCGCTCCTTCAGCGAAATCCGTCTCTATACGACAACTGATCTTTATACGATAATGTCGTGCTCGGTGTGGATATATTTTGCAATTGCTGGTAAAGAAAAATCAACGAAAGGGACCTGGAAGCTTTTCACAGTCCTTGTTAGCGAGTCCTTGCGCACATCGCGTGAAAGACGGACATTTTTAGAACTTTCAAATAAGGTCAGTCGATACGTGCACAGCAACAGCGAACAATTGTGTAACGTGTGAGTGATTCAGGTAACTCCCTACGATTATACATCCATACGAACGGCAGAAAATAATGAACAAACCCGACGTTAATTTTGCGCTATTTTTTCCAAAATTGTAGATAATATTATGCATTCCAATTTTGATTAATCATCAACGCTACGAACATATGCCTATATTTAGCGAACCGATGGATTTGAAGAGACGAGAATATCGAAAGCACTCCAATGAGCTGATTAATTATCAACGAAAGCAAATTAAATGATCAGACTACATAATATCCATTATTCTCGTTTCCATTCCCGATAAAACCTCGATTATGCCGCATTTTCATATTCACTAATTTAACTGAATAAAGTTTGAGTAATTCTATACGGAGCTGAGTAAAAGCCTAATCCAATTTCCTACAGGATTGATCCAAGCGAATGATTGATACACATCAATGAATGATCAATCTCTATCTGATTCAATGACGTACTTTTCGATCGCGGGATAGAAAGTATCAAAGTGAACGTACACGAGACTTCTACCAGGACGTGTAACTTGGCGAAAGTGAGTCGTTCTTGTGATCGTGTAACGCGAACTTATTGCGGCTTACGTTAGATGGATGTGACTGGATGAGAGCGGAGTCTGGACTGCTGAGATGTGAACGACTACGGTGAAGATCGAAAGAGTGATCGATGGAGATTCGAGGGACACAGCGGTGACCGAAAGAGGAGTCGGGAGTTTTGCCCAATGGGAAATTGACCCCCGTCATGGTTTTCTATTACTTCGGAGACTAGAGGTGTCGGGGACTTGAATCCTTCGCTGGCCAGTGTGCCAGTCAAGGATAAGAGATCAATTTGAGTGGTTGAATCCAGGCGGTTGTGTAACTCCGTCTTCGTTGGGAGACGAAGCAAGAAGATGCGCTCGCCAGTGCATCCGGTCACTTTTCCACCACCACCGTATATTCCTATCCAGCAGGTTGGTACGTGGTTGGTAACAGCAGCTACCCGGGACTTCCGAGCAAAAACGCCCCCCCTCTGCGAATGTCGGCTAGACAAAACGGGGGTCGTGAATGCACGGTGAACTCTCGTCTTTCAGAAAGAACGATCTCGTATAAAATGCACTCTCTCTCTCGACCGTCCTTGAGATTCTGGCAGAGGTAAGTCACTCCGGTCGCACGTTTTATCATCGTACATCAGCCATTCCCGTACTATTTTTTCATATAAAGTGGAGAAAGGCGGAACGATTGGAACACGAAGAGGGAAAACGAAACCAGAGGGATTGGAGAAATCGGACTGGCGGGTCATCAACGAACTCCAACGTTGAAATCGACCAACATTGGAATCAACCAATATTGGAATCGCCAACATTGAAATCGACCAACATTGGAATCAAATTGAATATTTTCCTCCGATAAATATACAGATTTTTTAACATCAATGTCGATATGCACAGATCATAATTTAATTTTCGAAACACCGAAAGCCAAACAACCCAATCATATAGGAATTTATCAGTTTTATCTCGGTCGATCCCGGATCGCCATCTTCGAACACATCGATCGGTGACGCTTTCCTGTAACTAGTTTCCTAAAAATCTAGCTATTCCAAATTACGGTATTTATTTGCCGCGGACGTCTTGAACGGTTGCCATTGTCATGGTCTTTTTCCATACTCTTCATAGGTGTCACGATCAAGCCGCACGACGGTTTATTTCGTAATATCTTAAAAGTGCGGTCTCCGTTTAATCTCAGACGACCGTCGAAGTATTTTCTTTAGCTCTTCCGGGAGCCGATTTCGATCGAATACTCCGTTAAATTGTTCACGGGCCTATACACGTGAAAACAGGAATTTATGTGTACCTACCCACGGAGCGGCGGTTTACGGGTCAGAACGAATGGGAGTCAGAGACGAACGGGTCCTCTGAATTCAAAGTAAGAACAATTCGTGCGCATCCGTGGTCCCTCAAGAGACCGATGGTAGAGAGGGATGGGGGGCGAGAGGAGAGGGTATGGGATACCCGAAAGATCGAATGAGTTTTCCAGGCGATTTAGCCCGGTATTTATTTGCTCGAGTCTCATTCACTGCGTACAGAAGGTTCGTGCCCACGCGGCCTTGTCCTCCGAACCCCAAGAAGACGATATAACCATCCACCTCGCGGTGGAACATCTTCGAGATCTTTTCGAGGGAATATCCGGAGAAACGAGAGAATCCAAACACGTTCGAGGTCTTTAGTTCGTTGGCGAACGTGCCGCGGTCTTCCCCTTCTCTGGACGTCCCTTCTTGGCCAACGATGCGCATCCTTGCTGGTTGATGGTTCGGGGATTGTCAGGGATAGCCCCAGAGAAAGAACTGTTTTCCGAAAGAGCGAGATAGCTAGCTTTCCCGTGGACTTTTATACACGCTGTATCGGGAAAAAGAGCCGATATTTCGTGCGACCCTTGGTCATTCGCGTCGTTCGCTCGGATACACCGAAGAGAGAAAAGTCCAACCGTGGACACGAACCCGGAAGGCATTGAGGGCTTCGTGCGATCGTGCAAATTGTTACCCCAACCAATTGTTACCAACACCCTCGAGCCTTCCACGTATACGTTTCAACGAGAACCAGGCTATTCTTATGTACCAACTTTCACCCTCGGTGAATTTCATATCAACCCCTTACGGTCCTTCCCTTATCCACTCCCTAGCTAGATATCTGAAAAAGTCGATTTCCAAATTCTCTCACAGTAGAAAATCGCGAGGAAATAGGTATCGCTCTTTATTAATGTTTGGAAAACAAATGGGTTTGGTCACTTCCCCGAGAAGCTAGGATCCAAAACCTGTATCCATTACTTCAAGAGTCCGTAATACCCCATAGGCCTGATTGGAACTTTTGGCAAATGAGGATTCAAAGAAATCGACTGACAGGTGAAACACGAAAAACAACTCGTATTAATCACAGCATTTCTGTACAGAAGTGATATTCTACAGGTGTTGCAACCACGTGACGAAGGGTAAAACGTACAGCTGAAAGACTCTTTTTCTCTTTCTCTTTTTTAGTCAAGAATCACTACACGGGCTAATGGAACATCGAGAATGGAACCCTCTTGCTAATGCGGTTAATTCGACATGCATGGAGTCTACCAAGCTTGAACCCATCAGGCATCAGTGCTCTCTACGTATTAAAGCAGAAATTGGTTTTTTTTTCGAGGTATTTCAAAGCAAGGTAGAAATGTTATCGCGCCATCCGAAGTATACTCTTGATTCGCGAACAAATATCCTTCTCGCACGCTATTTATTCATGGATAAAAAAAAAAGATTGACACTGCCTCTGTCTTGATCTGAGAAGCGAAATTGTGCAATGATTTTTTAAATGTCAGTTCTTAGGTAATATCTGTACGAACACTCGGATGACAGACAAGGGCTCTTGTCTCCGGTTCGCTCCTCCTATTTATCGCTTCCACGTTCATTCGTTTCTCTACCTTTTCCTGCATTCTCCTCAACCCATACTCCATTATCCCTCTTTTCTCTCCCTCTCGCGCGAGATTTCGCTCGAATGTTCGTCGAAGCGCTTAATTCGAACGAACGACTTTTAATCACGCAAGCCGAGGCGCTTCTCATTCCCCCGCGGCGTCGACTCAGCTTTTACTCATTCATTCGTGGCCAAAACGGCGGAACGGGTCAGCGTTTGCTCACCTCCTTCCTCGTGTGCTCAAACGCCATCGTGCTCAACGGCCATTGATAGAACAAACGATTTTGCACCCGTTTATCCTTTTCGCAAAAATTATGGAATTCCGCTGAGCCTGCAGAGGCCAATTGAAGAAAAAAATCAACCTCTGGGAAAACGTTTCCAATTTTGAAAAATTCCTGACACCGATAGGAATAAATGGGGCGAGTTTGTTTGGGTTTGCGTGATATTGTTTTAACTGATATTCCAAATTTATCTTTACGATTTTCATATTTACCAGAAAAGATAAGGGATTACAGTGATAAAACGTTTTTAATCTCAAGAGTATAGGCATCTCATTAGGATAGACTGATTAGGCAAAACGTATGGATATTCAGGAATATTTCAGACAGATTCAATCAACAGGTAATCGTATATTTATGGAAATTTTCGGTATATCGATCATGGTGCATCGTTTCTATCGTTTTAAACCCAATTGCATTAGTTTTGTTCCATCAAGCACATCATTCGAGAAATGAGACGCAAGAAACCCTCCAGCAGTTTAGTCTGATGGTAAAAATGTTGGAAACGATGGAAAAGAAATTACAAAATAATTCACGGCAGCTTTATATTTCCCCAGAATCGTTGAAGCAATTCTATCCAATGCAGTTCAGACAGGAATTCTATCTTTGAGTTCGAGAAACGAGAGAAAAAACGAGACGTTTTAAAATTTTCCACGAACGTCTGCAACCGAAGAAATTCTTGCTCGGTAATTAAAAATCACTAGGAAAATGGGGAAGTGACGACAGTTTGACACGACGAAAAAGGAAGGAAGTGTCGCGATATTTCTTCTTTTTTTTGTCTCCTTGAAAGATTCATTGTCGCGAAATGACAGGAGCATCGTCATCGTGCTCGTTGGGTCGTTTATTGAAACGACATCTAAAGTTAGGTCGGGTGGTCGCGCGTTCTCTCGTGGAAACTCGGTGTAATCGATACCAAGCTACGTTTTCCTCCCAACCCCCTGCCCCTCCCGCCGCCACCCGGCACGTTTTCCCCGCCCTATCGCTGACGCTCTCCCTGGAATTCAGCATCCCTCGACAGCCCGAGTTTGCCGCGGCCCTATTCAACTCGCGACGGAGCCACATCGGTACCTCGAGGGGTAAAAGAGAATTGATAAAATGGACCGATGGATTAATCATCGCTCGATTTCAATATGAGACGTGGATCGATACGCGAATCCAGTTTTTCCAATGACTCGTCCAATAATAAGTTGCTTTTGGCAACTTATTATTACTTATTTTTTTATGTACCTTTTTGAGGTAGCCCTATCGATAAACGCTGAAAAAGTGATCCCACAATAAGCACTCTCCAATTATTTTGTAACCGAATATCAGTTCAGATTGCTCGATTGCTCTTGGCTAAGAAAATATCATTTATTTCCTGGCTGAAAAGCAAGGCAGTTTGAAACGTTCACAAAGAGTCCTCGCCCTTGAACTTTGACCCTAAAGGCACATAATACGCTTGAGGAGAGAAAAGTCACACTCTCATCGAAATTTTAATCGTTAAAGTAGCACGATAAATAAAAGCTATTTTTTTACGAAAACGATAAAGTGGGATATAAAATGATGAAGGTGAATATGAAAACTTCGGTATAAATATTAAACATTAAAAACTAGGTATGACAAAAACAAAAACAAGAAAAGTTCATTGCTTTTCAAATATGCAACATTCAAGTCCATGATAAAGTAAAAAGTAAAAAAAAAAAAAATACAAACGCATCACTCGTAATACCTGGCTGACGCAACCGTGCTCCGGTGCAATTTTATCTTCGAGTAACAAGGCCCCAGGTTTTTCTCGTTTCATTTCGTGTGACGAGAGTCACGGAAAATTTTATATAGCGATGCGTCAACGTCAACGACAAAGTTTGAAGACCTCATACGTGCCAGAGATGCAATTCCGGATGGAATGAAGGCACGATTTGAATACAGTTTAATTCGTCCACTCGGGACCGGTATTAGTGCTGAAAAGTCGTAAATAACCGAGGAGATTATGAGGATGTTGGAGGGAGGAGGGAGAGGGAACGAAAAATACTGGAGTTGGAAGAGACGAGGAAAAAAAGAAGAGAGTCGAATGGCAAACAAGTCGTGAGAACGCGAGGCCAGACCATTTTCCTGTTTCTCTTTCTATTTCGAGCCCCCCCCTCTCCCCTCATCTCTTCTCATTCTACTTCTCTCTCTCTCTCTTTCTCTCCCTCGTTTTGTACTCATCCCCCATCGGACGCGTCGCTCGCTCTAAACTCAGAATGTGGCAATCAACGTGAATGGAGATTTGTTAGCTACATCCGCCCACCTGGGCGCTTTCGCGTCGCGCGCCCGTGATCTTCCGTCAACTTGTCTCGGTACCTTAATTTTGCCATAGTGCACCAACACATGGATTCATCGTGGCTTGGATCAAAATGCAGGACCGAACTTCAGCCACCACGCTCAACCGCGATTACCGCAGACCTCGTGCGGTCTTGAATTTTTCCAACCCCTTACAATCACTGGTATTCTACCCGTTGCATCGAAATATACAACGCGATTTGTCATTACTTTAAACCAGGAAATTAACAAACTTGAAAAACAAAATTGATGGGAGTTAGGTTTTGTTATCTTTTTTTATTGTCGAAAGTCACGTGGTAGTTTAGGTTGACATTGTTGTGCTTGCAAATATGTGAATCGTAATTACCAGGTATTTGCATAACCCAAACAAACCCAAACAAACTTGATTTCCTTTGAAGGTTGGAAATTCAACGTAGTTTTTGAAATGTATACCTGCATGACTTGATAGTTTCATTTTGGGTTTGAAATTTTTCGATAATGCTTATCGGACCACGCATAATCTTTTGACGTTACATGAATTTTCGATCAAAGGTAAAAAATTGTTTGCACTCGAGCCATGTGCAAGGGGGTTAAATTTGCTCGTTCACGCTTTTGGGTCGAAGTTTGTCACGCAGCTGGATTGACACGCATTCATTGAATCAATATAGCCATCAAGGAGGGGTCTGGAGTGTGACTCTCACGAGTTTCTGATCCACCCTGATTGATTCGATACAGATATACCGTGGGGTTAACCCTCCGCACGAGTGGGTAGACTTAATCGACAGATTGCGTTCGCTCACCCTCTCGAAACGGCACGACGACACCCTACCCCAAGTTTCTCGCATTAGGAACATATTCTCTCATTTAGGGTACGTTACTTTTGTCTCGTTCTATTATAAGATCGATTTGGCAATCTTAATATTACCAGACGAAACGCCACATCTTTACTCAGCGAGAAATTTTATCCAGGACACGTGACTAAATCTGGGTCGAGGGTAGCACTTCTCGCGATAACGTTCCCTCAAATGAATCAGTAGAAGAAATTTCCCCTAGTAATAGTAAGTATTAGTAGTATTATTATTCTATCCAGAACTATTATCCCACAAATATTTCAGAATATTAATAATTTTCAATTATTTATTCATTAATACCTATAAAAAAAAATAAGTTACCCAAGAAACGCCTACACCACCGTTCCCACCAGTGGAATATTAATATCCATAATACGTAATCGCGTAATCCTTTGAACGTCCAGGAACGCCAAATCAAATTTTTAGTTGACTTTTGTTTATTAAACTGACATGGCTTTCGTATATTAATACGAAATCCGGCATTATTTCTAAAGCTTCTACGGTGCTCTTAATTATTAACCCAAACAAACCCAAAACCAAAATCATTATTCAAAATTCTAAAACCAACCGGCGAATCCCCGTCCAAGCTGTAATCTGCAATTGAATTAAAATTAATGGTAGCACGCATAGAGTTTCTTCGTTTTAAGCAGGTCTGAGGTATGGAGATGGTCGATCGATTCGGTACGCGTTCTCGGCTTGAATCATTACTATCGCGTCGACGCGCCTGGGCTTCCGGTACAGAGCTCTTCTCTGTACGAGAAACGCGCAGAGTGCCGACAGGATGAACTCTCGTCAAGCGTGCGGGAGGGAGGATAAGCAGCGAGTGGAAGATGAGAAGGAACACCTCTTCGTTTCAACCCTCCCCCCCTCCCCTCGCCCTCTTCCACGCTTCCATTTCGTTTCATGTATATATATAGCTTCTGCTGGATATCTTCTTCTCTTTTTCTTCACCTCTCGATATCCCATCGAGTATGCCATTCCGCTAACCACGCGCACCCGGTGCAAGTTCAATCGCAAGAATCGTGATTCATTATCCACCTAGGCAGCATGAGTGGATATTGATATATATGTATGAAAATTCGATTTTTGGGCGATCGCAATATACAGTCTTAGCCAAAAGCCAAAAGCCTGGACCGTTTTTTCTATCCGGACAAAGAATTCAATATCTCAGCGAAGAAAAATCGTAAACCAATTTGCTTAAGAACTTTTTGAAGAGGACAAATACACTTTCATTTTCCATTTTCAATTTTATTTTTACGATTTTTTTTGTAGATGGTACGTCATTTAAAAGATGGCGTTTTTTTAATGCGAAATTGCTGAAAAATCTGCATATTCAAAATGGCGTACCGGGAGGAAAAAAAATTGAAAAAATTAAGTTAAAAAAGTAAAAGAAAGCTGGCTTAGTTCTTTTTGAAACGCCTTTTGGTAAATTAGTGTACTTTTATTTTTCGTCGAGATATTGGATTTTTCGTCTAGACAGAAAAATGATAGGAAGCCTAATGCTTCTGTCGAAAGCTCTAGATAGATGATACATTTATATAGGTGCAAGCGATATCACTCCACGGTCGCATATAGACGAGGCTACTGATACCTATTACCTGTACCACCGCTGGGTCCGCGCGATACCTATGAATATTGATTGTTGAGGGTGAGGAAGGAGGCAACGCCAATGGCGTTCCGCAGCGCATGTTCTCCATCGGTGTTTCGCACCAATACACTATCCAGTATCTGGCAAGACGCAGCTACGACACAATGTGGGCTATCTGCATGACACTGGTAGACTTCAGCAAACCTATCTGTCTCCATACATATGAAATGGATATTCATAGTGCAAGGTAACATTCTCTGGATGGATGGAACCTAATCGTGCTAGGGACAAACTGGGTTGTCTTTTCTGCCTAATCGATCAATAGAATAGTATAAGACCTATCGGTAATCTTTATATTGGCGCATTGACGAAAACTAAAAGCTTTTCGATGTTCCTTTTTTCACTGGTGTTCAGTTTATAGCTTTTTGCTGGTGTTTAGATTTTTTGTTGTTTTTTTTCGTGGGTTAGTTTTTTCCTTTTTTTAGCGTTTAGTTTTTTGTCTTTTTTTTTGGCGTTTATTTTCAGTCGGCATCTCTTGCTCATTCATTGAAGACAATTTCGGTCATGCGCAATCTGTGAGCGCTAAAAGCTATGCATCCACATTGAATTTGTTAGATAGAGGGTACGCCTTGCGCATAGTGGATTAACCTTCGCCAAGCGCGACTGAGAGTAGGGATGAACGATCGTCTCTGTGCTGCTTATCTCGTTCCTTCTATATGGCAGCATCAAGAAAGCCCGTTTTCTCTCCCGAACGAATAGAACCCTGTGGCACGCCTTTCTGGGATCAGGATCCCGAGGACAAAGGCATCTCGTCCTACCTCTCCACCGGCACGAAACGAAAATCTCATATCTATAGCGGATGCTTATGCGATCTGAATTCTCTTCCACGGTATATTACTGATGCTAATGTTGGCGCGGGTACGTATATGTATACACGCTTGGCGCATGAATATTGATTGCCATAGTAGATTAAAATGCGAATTAGTAACGAATACGAGAAGCACAAGGGACCAGGGGGTATTCGCATATATCCATCTATTCTATCTCTACTTCTTTGATCTTCTTACTGCGCGGAACGTTCACCGATATTGGAAATCCAGCGATGGATTTCGTACTGAATCGATTTTTACCAATACCGATATTTCGGTCATCTCCAAATACCCATTGACATTGAATTCTCATCAGATGAGTCTTATTCGATGATGAAGACTTATTCTGTAACACTTTGCAATTGGGAATCGAATCTATTCGGTAAAATGATCCTGCTAAGTTTCAGATTGATCCTGCGTTGATTTTCGTTTCAAATAGGTACTTCCGTTTCTTATACAATCTATCTGGATAATCTTCCATTCTTTTTGGCCACTCTCTTTTTTCAAATCTACGTTCTTCCAATGTACTCGTTTCACGAATCCATTTATTTTATGCATACCAGGGTATGGAGCCAGTCTTTATAACCTCTCAGCAGACTTGGCCATAATACTCTTTAGAGGTTGAATGTTCGCTGTACAACCCCATATTCCACCATGCCGGATTGAATTACAGGCGACTTTGAAGCTTGAGATTTAACGAGGGATAGATATCTGAAAGGCGCACTCGAAACGTTTATCGCCGAGCTACTGGGAAAACTTCGCTAACGGAGCGAGTGGCGTTACTTTCTCCTCAAATTGACTATAAATTGAACAATCTTCTCACTTCTGGCTCGATGACTTATAACCAGTGGAGTGCCTTGCCCGTTTGCTTCTTTCAACTTTCTAGAAGGTCTAAAGGCCTGCGGATGGGCATGAGATATCCGACGTAGATATCTTACTTGGACGAGGCTAAATCCTGGATATTGGATGTATCATTTACAGATAGAAAATTCTTACAGTAATTCTGCAACAGTTATTCCACATGATAAATCCTACCAAATGATCTATCCAGTGCAACTTTTCTAACTCGAACCTCAATAACTACAAATATTCGATAACTAAACTTTTCCGCCAATCCCTTCAGGTCCAATTAGCTTCGATGCACTGGACCTTCTTTTTTTGCGAATTGAAAATGATATGATGCATGTGTATATTAATATCCATTTCCACCGATGTACTCGGTCCAGAGATATGAGAAGGTTTGTGGGTCGTTAAAGCCCATCATCACATGCTCTTGGCTCTCGAACGAGGAGGCCAATTTACGTAGCTGCGTTTGGTACACATACCAGGCCCTGTGAATCTCTCCCTTCTCTCTGACAAATTAGGTGCATCCTGCTCGACGCACCAGTGTTTGGAGGGTCTGCTAGAATGGATTAACGCAGCTGATAACTTTCATTGCAACGAATATACACGCGCCGTAGATCAGTACATTGGTGATCCAAAGGGAACGAAGTTTTTTCATCATCTCAGCGAGAATCAATAATGTATGTTTATTGTTGATTGCCGTCCGGAAGGAAATTCTGGATATTTGTAGATGATCGCCAATGGACCTCAATGTTCTTTATCAATGTGGGTGGCTATATAATCGGAAATGATCGAGGAACGTACCCGATATGTCTTGATTTGTTGAATATTTACAAACTTTTGTATCCCTCGAGACGACTATTATAGGAACACGTAGCATCAATTGATTTCGAAGCAAATTGGCTCAGAGGAATACGCATCCAAAATGTCCACCACCTGCGTTTTCCATTTTCCAATGGAATCAGGTGATGTAATACCGCATCGATCACTCGACGGATCGTTATGAAGGACATTATCGATTTCTATGCTAATTAAAATGATGAGGTTTACAGAAGGGAGGCAGAGCCAACTCTGAGTACCTATCACAGGATTTTCGTGGTGCACCCATGAATTAGATAGGGCCGAACTCACCCGTGTACAGGTATACAAAATTCACGTATATACACTGGCCTGTAGTAATACTTGTGACGTTGGACTCCCGAGAGCAGTACTCGCTGTCGGTGAACGAAACCACAGATCACTGCGGCGGATAGAGGATGGTCGGTGGTACTTTCCGGCTCGCGTTATCGGATTACCGTAATTTTCAGACGTCCGCGTATATACATCGGACGAAGTTACCTGCTAGCTTTCGACACCCAACTCTCCATCTCGTCACTCTGCCACTGCTGTACGTATGAAAGCTTCTCTCGAACTATCAGAGGAAAAAGCTTTTTCCTCAAATAAACCTAGCCCTTCGTAGGAACAATCGGATAACTGTTCGAGGATAGTTGATTGTAGCAAAGGATTAAATTCATTGGCTTGAATGAACCAAAAGCCATCAAGCGTTGGGTGAAATATTTGAATCACATTCATTGAGGGTTCAACCTCGTAATTCATTTCTAATCTAATTTTCTTCTCTCTACTTAAATAAGATAAGATTATAAATAAAATGAGGAAATCTAAGGTTCGAGGTTCGTCCAACAGTTCTTTTTTTTTTTGTCTTTTTTGGATTTAGAGAGTTTGAACGCCAGACCAAGTTAAATGTAGAATCCATTTGGACGGCACAATTGCACCTCTTTCCTATGGAAGAACTCTCAAAGTAGAGATGGGAAATTATCGAGAAAAGAAAGCATCTGAGAAACGAATTTCACGCTGCTAACATTTCAGCGTATCGGCTAACCAGAAAGACCCCACTGGTTCCCACACTTCGCTTCTTGGATACAGTTCTGATAGAAACTCGAAAAAAAAAGGTGCCGCAGGCGAGTTAGAACACGTGAAACGTTCTCGATGTACGGGAAAGAGTTCGAGAGCTCGGCAGGAGCATTGATTTTTTTTTCGCCACTTCGGAGGTATCGTATCTTGAATCAACGTAAAAAGGCGTAACATTGTATCAGAAGATATCGAAGTCCAGCGTTATCAAGCAACTGGCTAGGACCGACTGTTTGCAACTTTGTGAAAAAAAAAAGACTTTATTAGGTGTGTCATCCGCTACTAAATGAAACCGCGATTTCTACCATGAGCTTCACTCGATCGAAGTAGACAGGCAATCTTCACGAAATAAGTTTCATTTTCGGTCAAATATCCTGTGCGGTGAATATCCTGTCAATGACGGTAAAGTCCAAAGCGATAAATCTCTGAGCAACCAGCTCGCCTTGTACAGGAAATCAAAGAGACTAGGCAAAGTTGATGGAAAACGATTAGCTAACAACTAACCCGGTAGATTTCGTACTGAAGCATATTTTGGAACGAGCATCAATGCGGCCCGATGCACCAATTGCGAGCTGGATTTAATTCGACTAACGTATTTACCTAGCTCGATAATCCAAGCTGACTTCATTTTCGAGCATCCAACATCAACGGAGGAAGTCAATCGGACTACGGAAAGCCAGAAGCTTCCATCGATACCGAACCAGATATCATCTCCATCACAGTTTAACGATCACCTACAGTACCTATACACGTTAGTCGTAACCAAACTCAGGCTTCGCTCTCCTTTTCTCTTTCCCTACTATCCTGATACAGTCGATTCTCTCGCAATGAACCGAGAGCTCCTCTTCCGATTTTGCCTCATCGTTCGCTGCTTCCCACGAGTGCCACCCGCGTATATTCACTCCCAGTTATATACTCGCCCTCTTTCTCGCACTCGAAAACACATGGAACCAGCCACTTGATTATTGCTCTCCAATGCACCGCAGAATCCCTAATACAAAATTTGGAGGGCTTATCGCTGCGTTCTCCAGATATAGAATCGTCTTGACGAGGTAATGAAAATCTCAAATGCTGGATTAAAGTATTACTAAATGAATATTAAAAAATCGCCAATATTCTCAAAAATGTGGAGAATTATAGTTATTGATAAAATAATAATACACGAACTGTTTTAAAATTTGTCACTGCGTGATTTAGGAATTATAAAAACGTGATTCTTATTTAAAATCAGGTTCAATCAGCAATCAGGACAGAAAGAAAAAAACCTATTTCATTTTAATAAATCCTATTTATATTTAATTTTTTTCTCAGTCTGTCAATTGTCATCGTTATTTGACAGTAAATATGTAAAATGGTAATGGATATCTGCTAACCTCACGAGCCCATTTTTGGCGAGCCAAGCAAAAGAAAAGTTTCGTCAAGACACCAAATTAGGAAAGAATATGAAGAGGGAGCGAAAGAAACGTGGAAAACTATAGAGCTGTGGGTTCGATGAGCATTGGTGAAACCGGTTATTGGGACCAGGGGAGGGAGACTCCCCGAGGCTTCATCGGCCATTACACGAACCGCATGGATGTTGGGGAAACGCGGTAAACTTCGTATCGCCCAGTTTTCCCCACTAATCGTCTCGTTTAGTCGGGGAAGTTAGCCAGAGAGATAGTACGAGAACCCTCGATCGAGGGCTTCCAGGGTTGAAGCATTGGAGAGCCGTTCAGTTGGCCTCTACGAAAATAACGGGGTTTCCGTGAGAAACTCCCACAGATTTACTCCGTGGCTGCTTAACGTGCCTCCTGGCCAGACTCCGTTCGCAAATCTACTCTCGATGTACTACTGCGCTGCATCACTCTGTGCACGTATTCGTATAATACCGGTGTTGACCACTCGTAATCAATTTTCAAGTTTCCAATTGAACCCTGTTCCATTGGGCGTTAACTGTTGTGTATGCAACCTTGATTGTATCATTCGTTTTAACAGCGTGATTACGAACGATCTACCCAGGGAATAGTAGCACTTAACAATATCCGACTGACCCAAATGACATTGAAGTTTTCATTGATGAGAATCAACGAAAATAACACTTTTTATTAACTTTACAAAATTCCGACAGATTTGAAACTACGAGAATCAAGCAACCATTACTACCTATAACCCTTAACCTTTTGCTTTGGAAGGCTCAAAAATGGATTCTGCTGGAAATTTTTTGAACATAAATAAAGCAAGTCTAGCCAAGTTTACAGATTATTTTATTACATGTCTGAACAAGGGAAACAAAAATACTTTTTGTAAGAATATTCATTTCAAATTGCTAAACAAATTTATAAGAATTTTTTTTTGGAATAGGTTTCAGATGAAATAGAAAAGAAAACAATACTGAAGCTAACAAGCCTTGGTTTGTTTCGATTGGTAGTCTAATTTTTGTTACAATCACACCCGCCAGTTCAGAAAAATCGTAAAAACGAAAACTCGAGACTCAAAGTAGTCCTGGGTCTCAGGAGGTTATTTAGTGATTCGCAACAATTCTGCGATATGTAATATCCGATTATAATGAAAATAAAAATAAATTTAAAAAATCATTGCAGCGCAACGATGCAAACACCCCTTCTGACCCAATAGCTACACAATGTTGCGAAGCGAATCGTTTCATCGATTTCCCATTGATACGATACACTGAGGCGTTCTTTGATGATTGACGTGACAATTTTCTGTACGAATGTTTGCTTCGGATCCATACAGTCAAGTGCAAAGACGACCGTTTATCTTCACCCTTTCTCCTTCAAAGACGAAGAAAAAAAGTTGCGATTTTTCTCCCGGCAGAAGCGGACTGGTTATCGTGTTACTAATGGCCGATACGGTAATGGCTCCTGTCACTCGATAGCTCCTTCTTGACGCAGAGTTTCAATTCAGTGTCATACGTGTATGGGCACGCACACTTATACCTGTGTAATATTCCGTATAGCTAACGTTACATAAAACCGTGAAAGAGGAAACGGTGTTCCCAGTGTCTTTTCACGACGGAACGTGCTTGGCTAAACGGAAACTCGAGACGTTAACAAAAGTGCCGGACCATGAAATACAACAAATGGATGGTCACTGATGGTTCATTACGAGAAACTGATTACGTAATCATAATTATTGAGAAATTGATCCTAAACCGATTTTTCATGAATCTTCAACAGGAAATGTCTTGGGTTTCCATTTTTTGAAAAGATAATTTGTTAATGCAAAAACGGTTGATAAATTCGAAAGTACTCCTAGTGAACTAATTCGAAACATTAATACTGAGAATTTGATCCTAAAACGATTTTTCATGAATCGTTAACAGCAAATATCTTGGATTTCCATTTTTTATTTAAATAATTTGTTAATGCAAAAACGTTTGATAAAATAGAAACTACTCGATTTTATTTAGTTATATGATTGATAAGAAATGTTATTCGCCTTTCTCATTTCTAAGAGCAAAACGTTTAAGTCTGTCATATTTGGAAAGTTCGGGTTCCACGGATTTCGAATTTCATTTGCTAATAACTTATAAGAATTGTGGTAGTTCTTTACATTGACGATCACGCTCCCCGAGTTTAACGTCTATGTTTTCAAAGAGGAGTCAAGGCGACCAACAAATGGTCTGAATGGAAGGAGATCGAGAAAACAGAACGACGTTACAGAGAGTGGGACGGAGAGAGAGAGAGAGAAAGAAAGACAACGTGACTTTTCCAAGGGATGATGTACGGTATAAAGGGGAGTTGGGTTAAGACGATTTGGCAAATTTCACGAGCGAGGGGGATAAGAGACTCGCGCCTAAACTATTAGTACGATGAAACTGTCGGATGAAACGCCGAAGTATACACATATCTATCAAGCTGATAAATCGCCGGAGAAAAAATAACCTATTTTCCGGAACGAAAGAACGCAAGATTAAGACAGCTGGATTGCTTTGTGGATTGGAATGAATTATCATACGTCTTTACAGCGAGGGATCAGAAATTTCAGTCCGAAATAGAGTCTTCCCCGTTTTCCAACGCGATAAAAAAGAAATATATATATATATATTCAACCCTCGCGGATATGGAAGCGAAAATCCTGGGGGAATTTCAAATATCAATATTCTTAACTCGTATCGAATTACATTTCAGAATATTTGAGAATTCGGCCGAGTTTGCAATATAAAAAATACATTTATCGTTGTTTGGGTTTCTGTTTTTCTCCAATTGAGACAATTCAAATAAAAAAAATCTGTTGTTAAAAACCATTTTTTTAAAACTAAAAGTACAGTACAATTGCATCAAATTACTTTAGTTAGGAAAACCTGCCACATTTGGCTACGAAGCAACCATGCCACTTTGTTTAAACAATAACTCAATATTCATCAATATTTGCCAATTTAAAAAGACGCAAACTGGACAAAACTTGTTATTAATTATGTATGAAATCTTGACATCGAAAAAAATACTCAAAACCAACCTATGTATAGGGTCTAAAAAGGATCTCTAAAGACTAATCCTACATTTACGGGTAAAGTGGAAATGAATTTTTCACAGTAATGCGAGAAACGATTGGAGTTGTCTAGGGGTATTCATAAGCTTTGACACCTTTCGATGAATCATTCGAAGATAAATGACAGGTATTTGATTCGCGACATTGAACTCCCTCAAACACTCATGACCAAGCAAGCGAAAGATCAATCGATACGGGCCTTCAGAAGTTCCACCGGGAAGTTCTGCACGTTTTAATCGATCGTTAAACTGGATCACTCTAGAGAAATTGCTCAAATGGATGGCATTAGTTTTCGCGTCGCTGCGAGTCATCAAATCACTGATGAAAGCCGCAGCGAATCCTAGTCATCAATGCGCATAGGAGGATCCAGTAGGGTACAAAAGGCGCACGTTTGCAGTCGCGTTTCAAGGTACGGCGTGACCGAAATGTTTATACGAATAGAGAGCCATAGAACCGAGTACCAATCCGTTATCCACGAGCGATACGAAATTGCTACGAAGGGCAAATATCCTTCCACCAATGACAAAGCTACGCCATTTTTTGAAACGAGGTAGCAGGCTTCGTAAAGCGAAGATAAATAGAATTGCTATCCCAAAGTGTATCCGGCGCTCTATATTATTCGTTCCCTCGACCCAGTCATACGTTATAAACCGTATATTCGTTGTGTAAGTTGAAAAAGCATCGCATGGATATGTACTGGATAGGAACGAACGAGAATACAACGGAATGACGAGAAATGGAATGGGGTGAAGCTAACGGGAGGATACAGAGAGCTAACTCTCGACTGCCAAGCCTCCACCAGTTACCCCAGTCCTCCTATTGTCACAGAGTCCTGTTTGACGTCATTTGTCAGTGGAGAATCTCTCGCTCAGCCGGTTCGCGGTGTGGCATTGCTACAAAGAATTCATCTTTCCCTTAGCTTTCGAATGGTCTCGATCTGGAGTTTCTCTTGAAAGTCATTCACGATATTACTGGATCGTAGCTGGGAAGACAGTCCTCGTTTGTCACCAGCCACGACTCGAGTAACGAACAATCATTTTTCATGCACGATGTCACTTTGCAAATTTCAGTAGAGCAGTCTTCAGACTTCGCAGAGTAAAGATCGGATTTTCCTTCATCTCAGAGAGATCGGATGATCCAGGATCCGTTTATAGAGGATCCAATCGGACATCCAATCGATTGCTTCCATTGGACATCATTCAGGCAACCTTAAAGGCCCTCAGTAGCAAAGTGTCATTTATCATTGAAGACCCATATGAGGCTACTTGATTAGGTAGCTACTAAAATTAGGAAAATTCTGTATGGGCCCGACAAATCCCAAATTCAATTTTTGCACATGATGAGAAAGAGACACAAGGGATTGTTCAGCTTTTTTCGAAAGGTTGAGCTTTCCTTTTCAGTGGTGGAAAAGTTTGACTTTTCTTCGAAAGTCCCGGAGGCGAGTGAAGACTTCGATAATTTAAACGATGGAGATTGACAATTAACACCTCGCGCGATGGTGCTCGCGAAAAGAGCCACAGGGGCTTGTCGCTGATAGGGAAGAACAGCCTCACGGAGCATCCTGCCATATCAGCGGAAGAGCCCAAGGTTATATGTGACGCCGAACTTATTTTCGCTGTTGTCCCCGATCGAACACCTTTTCCTTCGTCGCGTGACAGAAAGTGCGCTATAAAAATTGGTATCTTATCGTGCTGAATGTTCGCACGGTACACCACGTGTTATCTCTACTTGTTGCCTGGGTTGGTACAATATCAGTCTGAAAACATGTACGATATATTCCGGGTGATGTATTTATTATTTATCGCCTATCGTTATAGCCCGGCATCAAACTTTTATGCCCTCGAAGGCGAGGTTTTTTTATAACTTTGTTTTAAAATTGATGAGCGCTGGAGCGAAGATTTATGATTCCGGATGGTTCCGACACGCATAATAAATTCTTTCGTTTCGAGTATTTCTCAAAATAATCAGACTCTAGGTCATTCTCAGTTGTCAAATTTACCTTCATTGGTCTCTGTCAAATATCTATAAAAAAAACTCTAGCATCTAAGAACTCTGTAAAAAATATCTGTATGGGTGGCAACGCCAATTACAAAGTTCTTCAAAAACCGGATGTGCTTTTCAACTAGAAAACCTTTCAACGCGAACGACCACCAGAATCGTGCGGAAGCCATGCAAGTTGAATACTCCACCGACCATGCAAACGAGTATTCCCAAAGTCCCTGGGCACTCTTAACTTTTTCCGCTGCTTTCCCCAGGGAGAATATATTCGAATGCAGACACGAACAGATCCATTGCGTCCGTGTCTACACGGATCTAGGATTACCAGAGTAGGCCGATGAAAAAAAAAAGTGTTTTTCCGTATCAAACATGAAAGCCATCAATCAGAATACAATCGAAGTTTCGTACCGTCTTTCCCTTTTCGCTTCCTCCGCCAGGCCTGATATCAAGAGGAATAATATTGTTGATGGTCGATGTTTCATCCAAGTTGAAAGACACTTCGAGGCGACACAGGAATATGTCGGAGAAAGATAGAAATGAAAAAAGATTCAAAGACGGAAGAGAAAGGAAATGAGGGTTGCACCGACGCGACGGTTTGACGGAAGTGCAGCCTGGGCAAGAGGGGAAGATGCAACGCCTTCCGTAACAACCAAAGTCGACAACCGGAGGACGGAATGTCTGGAGACGAGAAGACAAGAGCCAGAGAGAGAGAGAGAGAGGGAGAAGAACGACGTAAGAATTTCTCAGGGAAGAATCACAATTGCAAAGCAGTTTCGTAACTCCTGGCGATATTAGACAGTCAAAAAGTCTGCCTCCTTCCTACACTCGGCTAGTTGTATATCCCGCTGGCATGGTACTGGTGCGAGTGGCAACCACTCGGAAACAACTGTTCATGCGCGTCAGTGAATGCCGTGTCGAAATACACACAAAAGCAAATAAATATATGCGGCGTTATATAAGACCCTATAACTATGGACCTGGAATATCAGTACAGCGACACAAGCGTCCCAGAGAACGTAAACGCGAGCCAGAGTCAGCGTCGTGTCGGGTGACTTCCTTCCACGTGCCGCAATATTTCACGGACTTAATAAACGGAAAAGTAGTCCACTAGCTGAGAGCGTATGACGGCATAGACGACGGGGGAGGATTTTCGCGCGAGGGATGAGGGTTGGGGTTAGAAGCTCGTGGAACACACGAGACGACACGAGAATTGGTCGCGCTGTGCTGTAGGCGGCAAATCTACGGAACGGGTGAGAGAATAACGAAATAACGAAAAAGAATGAGCGTACCGTCAAGATTATTCGGTCCGCTCGGTGCCAAGACAAATCTATGCGCCGAGAAAAACTCCCCGGCTTTCTCCTCTTTTGCCACTCGCACTTCTCTCATTCGGGAAACTTCGCTTGTGTCACACACCAGTGCGTCGGCAAAGAAATCCACTTCGTTGCGAACAGACGTTATGACAAAGTTTCCCCAACGCCTTTTCCTTGACGTTTTCTTCTTTTTTTATTTTTGAAAGAACAATGCAACACCCTAGATGAGAACGTAAATTTATGCAAAAAAAAATCTAACTGCTCAGACGTATCAGATGCTTCTGATGGCCCTACCGGAAGTTGGGAAACCGAAATCACTGCGCGATTTAGAAAGCCAAAAGATATGGCTTGTTTGGGAGCAGACGAGAAGAGATTTTTGTCGAAAGACAACCAAAGGATGGAATGTTTTAGGTTTTCAGATATGGCGCCGTTGAAAGAGAATCAAAAGAGGCTCATGGCAGTCATGGAAGCTACTCTTTATTCCTCATTTAATATCTCCTCTTTTCCAGATAACTCGTTGATGCTGAGCCCATCTTGTAAACCCTCTAGCATTCTGCACACAAGCTTCAACAAGTCGGTAGTTCTCTAGTCAGCTTTGCTCACTAAATTACGGATTAGCCATGGCAGAACTTTTGAAATGATGATAGCTAGAACAAGTTGGCGTTTGAGGGAAGAGTGCACTGGCTGAATAAATACAAGTCGGATCGAGGGTTTATTTTGTTTGGGTACTTCTCACGCGGTGTACTCTTGCTTTTTTGACGGCCCAAAGGATACGTTCCCTTTTCTGTTCAGCTCGGTACGCGTTCTAGTCAAACGCCATGTCGATCGGTAAATCGTTCGCGTACTCCGTCGCCTTTTTGTACACAAAGAAATCCTTCCAACTTTCTCGCATTTCGTTCTACGTACTTCAATGTGACAAGCGAATAGCCGCTTTTCAAAAAACTTCCGGTCACCCAACATCAATTGGAACGGATCTTCATCATTGAACACTCTCCAATCAGAATGATATGCAATTTTTCGAAAGATTTTGAAATATACAATTTATCGAATTTTCAATCCCCTCGGCGTTTTGATTTTATTTTTTACCTATTATCAAGTAATCGAGTCAGGTCCTTTAAGGGCTCTTCCGAAGCTTCTCTGATGAACGAAACTTCTAATGCAATATAATTCCCTGATTGGGTAATCCTCGAATAAGCCCTTAAAGTCCCTCATTTTCAAGAAGGATTCTCTGTCAATTTTCCACCCTAGTATGGATGTACCCGTTTAAGCACGAACTTTTTCCCTTACCCAAAGAAAGTACATAAAAACTGTTCGAGTCTGATCCAAGGATCGATGGGACGCTGGTCTCACGGGAGCACGAGTCCTCTTAAGATTCTCGTCGGTGAACGTATCCGAGACCATTCATTTTCAGTTGCGGATGGATGAGGGCCGCGGGGCCTCGGTCGTGAAGAATGTTAAGGGTCGGATGCGGGATACGTATATATCCGGCGAGCTCAGAGATTTGGCACGAGAAGGACGTTTATCCACGAGGGCATGGAGAAACCCCTGGAGAAACCCCTGGAGAAAGATCGAGAATGAGAGAGAGAGAGAGAGAGAATTCCACACATTTTCTCGAGCTGTCCGTGTAGTGTGAGCCTAGCAAAACCGCAGTCCTAAACCCTGGCGCAGCTTCGAGAGAAATGAGACTGGATTTTCCGATTATATTCTTTCGGACGAAAGAGGAAAAGGGAGTAAATGAGTTCACAGAGATTTCGATATAGTAGAAATGCGGCTGAATTCAACAGTGCAAATGATATCCAGTTTTTGGCTTATACGTGTGGGTATACATGTACAGGGTGTCCCACGTAAGAATGTCATCCGTGAAATGGAGAGTTGGGTGTAAAATTCTGAGTCCACTGATATAAGCATGTATGGTTCCTGGATGAACCCCTTAATTGTTATTAATCTTGAAAGGCAGCCAATCAGGCGCGCCCCTTCAGCGGGCTTAGCCTCGGAATAATTATTATATTTAGACGTGTAATGTCATATCGCTGGTCCATGACGATGTATTTTTATACCTTGAAGACAAATCCACAATTCAATTCGCATTGAACTCTCCATTTCTAGAGAAAAATGTCGAAATATTATTCTAGAAAGGTTTTTTGCATTTTCCCAGTCTAATTTTGCACTTGCGGCAAAATTTCGGGCATATACGTAATCAGCGGAAAATTTCCGATTCAATAGACCCTTTTAAGAGTTTAAAAACGGAAAAAAAAAATTTTCGTCTTTCACGGCCACTTTTCCAGAATCTCAGAAATCACGATATTTCAGAAGTTCGTAGAGTAGGCTTCTGCTATGCAATGGAGATTTATTTGATGTGTTTGGAAAAGGTTTTTGCCTGACTTAAATAATGGCGTTGGAATCATATCGATATCTCTAATAGTTTTCCCGGAAAGTTCACTTGAAAAATCACAAAAAAAGAGGCAAAGGGGTATGTATGGAAAAATTGGCAAAAATCGATGGTCCAACTTTGAAATTCTGCCAAAAATCGAAAAAT